>OX465281.1:159003132-159159953 GCA_949987705.1 Thereva unica | reverse complement strand
TATATATATATATATATATATATATATATATATATATATATATATATATATATATATATACTAGCAAAAACCCGCGTGCGTTGCAACGCCTTTTAATAAAAAAAATTATGTGGGCATACTCCGGGATAGGAAATGGTTATAATGAAGCATGGTTATGGGTACATAAAAGAATTTAGAGTTACCTATAAAAAATATGCTTCAAATTTATTAAAATTCGAGGTTGAGCACCACCTATCGGAAAAAAAATTATGTGTGCGTTGTACGCGGTAGGAAAAAAAGTATAATGAAAAAACAATAAATCTGGAAAAAATTGCCTCTTCCCAATCTTATCGGTGATTCAATTAGAACAGCGTTATGTATTCAAGTAGATGCATCGAAACATATAACTTCTCGGTGAATTGGAATTTTAACTTTCTCTTTTCGGTTAGCCGTTACACTGCTCCCTTCTTACTCAGTATTCGTCCCGAACACAGCTTCCTCCAGGTCCCGTTTTTTTCGATCGAACTTTTTGGAAGCGATAGATGACATCGTTTAACCTCGTGATGACAATGTAGGGGCGCACAAATTTGCAAACTTCGACTATTTCTACCGTTTTTACTGTTTCTATACTGGTTAGAGGGAATTTAGAAATTTACTACATTTCAGAATGTGGCTTGGGAAAATTCGTGCGTCATATTGGACCCGCAATTTTGAATTTATAAGCTTTGATCATAAATTCGTTGTTTGCCCTAAAAGCCCCCAGATACCGATTTTCATTGCAATCGGAATACAATTGGAAAAATTCGTCGGCCATATTGGCACGGCCATTTTGAATTTATAAGTTTTGATCATAAATTCGTTATTTGCAACCTTAAAAACCCCTAGATATTCACTTTCATTGGAATCGGAATACAATTGGAAAAATTCGTCCGCCATTTTGAATTTATAAGTTTTGATCATAAATTTGTTATTTGCAACCTTAAAAACCCCTAGATATTCACTTTCATTGGAATCGGAATACAATTGGAAAAATTCGTCCGCCATTTTGAATTTATAAGTTTTGATCATAAATTCGTTATTTGCAACCTTAAAATCCCCCAGATTTCGATTTTCATTGGAATCGGAACACAATTGGCAAATTCGTCGGCCATATTGGTCCGCCATTTTGAATTTATAAGTTTTGATCATAAATTCGTTATTTGCAACCTTAAAATCCCCCAGATTTCGATTTTCATTGGAATCGGAACACAATTGGCAAATTCGTCGGCCATATTGGTCCGCCATTTTGAATTTATAAGTTTTGATCATAAATTCGTTATTTGCAACCTTAAAATCCCCCAGATTTCGATTTTCATTGGAATCGGAACACAATTGGCAAATTCGTCGGCCATATTGGCACGGCCATTTTGAATTTTTTTATAAATTATAGCCTATATGTTATTCTGATATATGAGCTATATTATTGTAAAGTTTCATTAAAATCCATTCAGTAGTTTTTGCGTGAAAGAGTAACAAACCTACATACAAACATTCACGTTTATAATATTAGTAAGATATATATATATATATATATATATATATATATATATATATATATATATATCGCACCCTTAGAATGAAAGTGACCTAACTCAAAATTCCTGTAAATTCTGATTTTGCTATAAACTGACCTTAAAAAGCCTACTCTAAAACCCTATGGCGAAAAAGAGCCCGAAATAAGAGTAAAAAAGTGATAACGTATACATCGGTCATTTTTGTTGATCGCACAACTCACCTATGCATGTTATGTGAAAGAGACCGATTCAGTATTGCGTCAAAGGTGCTCGCAAGTGGACGTGTATAAAATCGACGGATCAATATACGCCCTAACATCTATACAATTTTTTGGTAAAATAATGACTGAAACCATAATGTGCCATCAGAAATTTGCTGCATCTTGCGTCTTAAATAGGCTTAACTCATAAAAAGTCCCAGAAATACAGAAATATTTTTGACATAGAGTGACTTAATTTGAAACCATTTCTTATTGAAATTGTCAAAATATATTTAAAATACATTTAAATTTACTATAATGTTACCAATCTGTACATAAAAGATCAATATATAAATACGCAAAAAATGAATCATGTTCAATGAAACACGGGACAGATACTTTTAAATTTACTCAACATCGCACTTATTTCAAAACTTTCTTGCTAATTTCCCACAAAATGCAATTTTTGAGTTAGGTCACTTTCATGGTGCGATATATATATATGTATATATATATATATATATATATATATATATATATATATATATATATATATACTAGCAAAAACCCGCGTGCGTTGCAACGCCTTTTAATAAAAAAAATTATGTGGGCATACTCCGGGATAGGAAATGGTTATAATGAAGCATGGTTATGGGTACATAAAAGAATTTAGAGTTACCTATAAAAAATATGCTTCAAATTTATTAAAATTCGAGGTTGAGCACCACCTATCGGAAAAAAAATTATGTGTGCGTTGTACGCGGTAGGAAAAAAAGTATAATGAAAAAACAATAAATCTGGAAAAAATTGCCTCTTCCCAATCTTATCGGTGATTCAATTAGAACAGCGTTATGTATTCAAGTAGATGCATCGAAACATATAACTTCTCGGTGAATTGGAATTTTAACTTTCTCTTTTCGGTTAGCCGTTACACTGCTCCCTTCTTACTCAGTATTCGTCCCGAACACAGCTTCCTCCAGGTCCCGTTTTTTTCGATCGAACTTTTTGGAAGCGATAGATGACATCGTTTAACCTCGTGATGACAATGTAGGGGCGCACAAATTTGCAAACTTCGACTATTTCTACCGTTTTTACTGTTTCTATACTGGTTAGAGGGAATTTTAGAAATTTACTACATTTCAGAATGTGGCTTGGGAAAATTCGTGCGTCATATTGGACCCGCAATTTTGAATTTATAAGCTTTGATCATAAATTCGTTGTTTGCCCTAAAAGCCCCCAGATACCGATTTTCATTGCAATCGGAATACAATTGGAAAAATTCGTCGGCCATATTGGCACGGCCATTTTGAATTTATAAGTTTTGATCATAAATTCGTTATTTGCAACCTTAAAAACCCCTAGATATTCACTTTCATTGGAATCGGAATACAATTGGAAAAATTCGTCCGCCATTTTGAATTTATAAGTTTTGATCATAAATTTGTTATTTGCAACCTTAAAAACCCCTAGATATTCACTTTCATTGGAATCGGAATACAATTGGAAAAATTCGTCCGCCATTTTGAATTTATAAGTTTTGATCATAAATTCGTTATTTGCAACCTTAAAATCCCCCAGATTTCGATTTTCATTGGAATCGGAACACAATTGGCAAATTCGTCGGCCATATTGGTCCGCCATTTTGAATTTATAAGTTTTGATCATAAATTCGTTATTTGCAACCTTAAAATCCCCCAGATTTCGATTTTCATTGGAATCGGAACACAATTGGCAAATTCGTCGGCCATATTGGTCCGCCATTTTGAATTTATAAGTTTTGATCATAAATTCGTTATTTGCAACCTTAAAATCCCCCAGATTTCGATTTTCATTGGAATCGGAACACAATTGGCAAATTCGTCGGCCATATTGGCACGGCCATTTTGAATTTTTTTATAAATTATAGCCTATATGTTATTCTGATATATGAGCTATATTATTGTAAAGTTTCATTAAAATCCATTCAGTAGTTTTTGCGTGAAAGAGTAACAAACCTACATACAAACATTCACGTTTATAAATTTAGTAAGATACATATATATATATAGGGGAGAGTGGGGTGAACCGGGACGGTTGGGTGAACCGGGACAGTGCTTTTTTAATTGTTGTTAATGTTTTTATGTTGGTTTTTTTTTGTGAATTATGTTTGTATTGGCCCTCTACATTATTTTATGAGAATTGAAGGTCAGCACCTGCATCACTTTATTAGTAAGGATTGTTAATAAAAATCGACACTCCACAAAGTTTTATTTTCTCGGAGTTTAAGGAAGCCTAATGTTATGGTTTTTAAGACTACAACAAAGGTAATATAATAAAAAGTAATCGTTAGTATGTTATCTTTTAAAGTTCAAATGGAATTTGTGATAACTTCAAAAATATGTGATAACCACGCGATTGTTTAAAAAACAGCACCGTGGGGTGAGCCGGGACACGGTTTCTGAGTTGACCGAGAAATGTTTCGGCCCACTCTTTAGCTGCAAAATCTACTTAAATTCATTAGTTATTAATAAAAATGATTGTTAACAATTTTTTATTAATGATTTTTACGTTTATTTATAGTTTAAACCAAAATACACATTTTATATTGTTTATAATAAAAAAGTAAAAAAAAAATATGTTCAAGCATTGTTTATAATAATATCGTAACATATTTTTGACATAAAAGCAAATAAGACTATTAGTTACAACATAAACGCCACTTTCACCTGCTCTTTCTATCGTGTCCCGGTTCACCCCACGATTTTTCGGAACTGCCGATTTGACACTTTTTTTTTAAACGATTAGAAATTATTGAAAATATAAAGTTATAATATTAAGAATGACAAATAATGAAAGGTATTGAAACCATCTACAGGATAGGATGTCCAAATAAGAAGAAAAAATTGTTTAGTTAGGTTTTATAAGGCTTGGAACAAAGAGTGTCCCGGTTTACCCCACTCTCCCCTATATATATATATATATATATATATATATATATATATATAGGGGAAAGTGGGGAATTGTGAGACACACATCATTTTTGCACGATATCTCCACAAAAAAAAAAGATTTTTCAAATCTGTAAAGTGTCACGTTAATTATAACTAAATACGAAACTTCTGGCTTTTACCGATTCAACATATAATTTTTTTATAAAAATTCGCACGACCTTGAAAAAAAGTGTCATTTTCGTGTTTTCGAAAAATGGTGGGGAATTGTGAGACACTGCGTAAATCTAATTAAAAGTCAACACTTTCAAGCCAAAAACTTTATTGGAGTTAAAGAAATGTTTATAGAAATAATATTGAAAAGAAATGAAAGGAAAAGTCAGTCACTTTCACAATTTTTGCACGTGAAAACATTGCTCGACACAGTGACGCATTTTGCATGAACTTCACGGCCGCATTCAATGCATTTCGTCGAATTGTTTTTTGTTAATTTGGCCGGCATATCTTCGTAGCAAATAATACAGAAGTCTATATCTTTCTCTTCGGCTGATGAGAGTTGTAGCTTCCGATTTGTCCTTCGTGAAATTCGTCTTTTTTTCGGCGGCGGTCCTTGCTTCTTCGCAGCCTTCTCCTTCAACTTTGCTTTCTCCCGCAAATTAGTCAATACTTCGGGTGACGTTAAAATCGCCGTTCTCATTGGCTTTCGACCACGATTAGACTTTTTTTTTGGCTCCCCCATTTTCAGAGGACCAACTCGTACCAACGCGTCAGCGTGAGAAGCGATACCGGAGGTGCTGGCCACTGCCGAGGATTCACTTGTTGTGACTTCTTCATGCGCAACAGAGATATTAGCAGCTGTTATAAAGATGCGGCGTTGGTTGTTTCCTTCCTCATTGTCATCGTCAGTAGATTGATTTTCGCCACTGAGTTGAGATGCAACGAAGTCTACTTCGGTGAAAGCATTTGCATCAAAGGGAAAAATACCAGAGGCCTTGAAACCCGCCTTTATGTTCTTCGGCGTAACTGCGACATCAAGACACTTTTCGAGGATTAGTGGCACATGATGTAGGTCGAAAATGACATTCATGTTGGCTCGTTTCCAATCATCATGCTGCTTCGCGTACATGGTTTTTAATGGCCCAAAAACAGTAATGTCGAGTGGTTGCATCCTGTGAGTGCAATGAGTTGGAAAAGATAACATTGTAATGTCGTTTGCGATTGCCATGTCAATGGCGTCAATGGACAGATGCGATGCGTGATTGTCCAGAAGTAGAAGCGTTGGTGAGCCGGCACGTGCACCTGAATATTTTATGAAGTGTTCCATGTACTTCAAAAAGACTTCTGATGTCATCCACCCGCTGCCATTGGCGACTGCATCCGCACCGTGCGTCGCGTGTGTCATGTAAACCGCCTTCATTTTGTTTCTTGGAAAAATAAAAAAGGGAGGAATCGATGCTCCAGTTGCGTTCACAGCTAACGCCATTGACACATTCGTTGCCCTTTCTGCAGAGGTAGAGCTACCGATCCGTTTTCGCCCTTTTCTAGCAATCATTTTTGTTACTTTCGACGGAATAGTTGGCAGTCCCGTTTCGTCCATGTTCCATATTCTATGGGCTTCGAAAGTCGTTGCATCAAGAACGGAACGAAAATTCTCAAAAAACGCATCAACGTTCTCCTTGCAGAAAGCTTTTGCACGATTTTGACTAATTTGCTCCGGTGTTCTCAAAGACAATTGTGAATTCCTACTCATAAACGAATAATACCAGTCTTTGCTTGCTTCATGATTTTTATTCCAGGATTCAGGATAGCTGCATTGGATGGATTTGGCGAATTGGAATGCCAGTGCTTTCAGTTCGGAAATGCTTAGCCCGTAGTAAACATCACTCGCTTTCAAGACGTACTTCATGAGCATCTGCTCTTGTTCAGGACTGAAAATCTGGAAAAGAAATGAAATCGAAAGTATGAGATACGAGATCTTCCGTGAGTGAGTGAGTGAGTAGACAATTTTTCGGCTAGGATCTATCAACGGGTATTTACTCACTGTTTTTGCACCTGGAACGGTGATTGATTTAATAAATTCGATGATAACTTCGTCGGTAGCCGTTGAAACGTCAATATCAGCTGCTTTGACCTTCGTGACGTATCGTGCTAGACTTGCAGGCGCTAGTTTGCACGATTGAGCGACTGGCCGAATGGAATTATTGTGGACGATAATCTGCCTTATTCCCTCCAAAACAGCAACATAGTCAATTTTCTCTCCTTTTTTTGCGTAGTAACGCGGCATGCTGGCTGCAAAACGGAAAAGAGTCAAGACTACAACAAGTCAAAAAGGATGTAAGGGTATGTGCGGAATTTAATATTACGTCTCTCACGTTTACACGTTATATTACGCCCCTCCCAACTCCGCTACTGCATCGAAAAACACTGATATCAAGTGTCTCACAATTCCCCACTAAAAGTGTCTCACGATTCCCCACAAGCTATGTTTTGCAATACAGCGGAGTGTAATCGACTGAGAGACTTTTCATCCAAAATGTATTGTGTTTGTTGAGAGGCTAAAGCCCAACGATGAAAAATAGCATATTTACCTGAGTGTAACTTAAAACAAAGCTTTCGAAACACGGGCACACAGAAGAGCGCGAAAACACTTTGGAGGACGCGATTTTCGAGACACTGTCACCAAGCCGCATACACTCGCGTACACTGAACAATTGCTATTGCAAATATGACGTACGATCGATGAGAAACATTATCAGCTGTTTCCATATGTCTCCGTCGACGCATGCGCAATCCACAGCCCTGTCTCACGATTCCCCACGTCTCACAATTCCCCACTTTCCCCGGAAAGTGGGGAATTGTGAGACACACATCATTTTTGCACGATATCTCCACAAAAAAAAAAGATTTTTCAAATCTGTAAAGTGTCACGTTAATTATAACTAAATACGAAACTTCTGGCTTTTACCGATTCAACATATAATTTTTTTTATAAAAATTCGCACGACCTTGAAAAAAAGTGTCATTTTCGTGTTTTCGAAAAATGGTGGGGAATTGTGAGACACTGCGTAAATCTAATTAAAAGTCAACACTTTCAAGCCAAAAACTTTATTGGAGTTAAAGAAATGTTTATAGAAATAATATTGAAAAGAAATGAAAGGAAAAGTCAGTCACTTTCACAATTTTTGCACGTGAAAACATTGCTCGACACAGTGACGCATTTTGCATGAACTTCACGGCCGCATTCAATGCATTTCGTCGAATTGTTTTTTGTTAATTTGGCCGGCATATCTTCGTAGCAAATAATACAGAAGTCTATATCTTTCTCTTCGGCTGATGAGAGTTGTAGCTTCCGATTTGTCCTTCGTGAAATTCGTCTTTTTTTCGGCGGCGGTCCTTGCTTCTTCGCAGCCTTCTCCTTCAACTTTGCTTTCTCCCGCAAATTAGTCAATACTTCGGGTGACGTTAAAATCGCCGTTCTCATTGGCTTTCGACCACGATTAGACTTTTTTTTTGGCTCCCCCATTTTCAGAGGACCAACTCGTACCAACGCGTCAGCGTGAGAAGCGATACCGGAGGTGCTGGCTACTGCCGAGGATTCACTTGTTGTGACTTCTTCATGCGCAACAGAGATATTAGCAGCTGTTATAAAGATGCGGCGTTGGTTGTCTCCTTCCTCATTGTCATCGTCAGTAGATTGATTTTCGCCACTGAGTTGAGATGCAACGAAGTCTACTTCGGTGAAAGCATTTGCATCAAAGGGAAAAATACCAGAGGCCTTGAAACCCACCTTTATGTTCTTCGGCGTAACTGCGACATCAAGACACTTTTCGAGGATTAGTGGCACATGATGTAGGTCGAAAATGACATTCATGTTGGCTCGTTTCCAATCATCATGCTGCTTCGCGTACATGGTTTTTAATGGCCCAAAAACAGTAATGTCGAGTGGTTGCATCCTGTGAGTGCAATGAGTTGGAAAAGATAACATTGTAATGTCGTTTGCGATTGCCATGTCAATGGCGTCAATGGACAGATGCGATGCGTGATTGTCCAGAAGTAGAAGCGTTGGTGAGCCGGCACGTGCACCTGAATATTTTATGAAGTGTTCCATGTACTTCAAAAAGACTTCTGATGTCATCCACCCGCTGCCATTGGCGACTGCATCCGCACCGTGCGTCGCGTGTGTCATGTAAACCGCCTTCATTTTGTTTCTTGGAAAAATAAAAAAGGGAGGAATCGATGCTCCAGTTGCGTTCACAGCTAACGCCATTGACACATTCGTTGCCCTTTCTGCAGAGGTAGAGCTACCGATCCGTTTTCGCCCTTTTCTAGCAATCATTTTTGTTACTTTCGACGGAACAGTTGGCAGGCCCGTTTCGTCCATGTTCCATATTCTATGGGCTTCGAAAGTCGTTGCATCAAGAACGGAACGAAAATTCTCAAAAAACGCATCAACGTTCTCCTTGCAGAAAGCTTTTGCACGATTTTGACTAATTTGCTCCGGTGTTCTCAAAGACAATTGTGAATTCCTACTCATAAACGAATAATACCAGTCTTTGCTTGCTTCATGATTTTTATTCCAGGATTCAGGATAGCTGCATTGGATGGATTTGGCGAATTGGAATGCCAGTGCTTTCAGTTCGGAAATGCTTAGCCCGTAGTAAACATCACTCGCTTTCAAGACGTACTTCATGAGCATCTGCTCTTGTTCAGGACTGAAAATCTGGAAAAGAAATGAAATCGAAAGTATGAGATACGAGATCTTCCGTGAGTGAGTGAGTGAGTAGACAATTTTTCGGCTAGGATCTCTCAACGGGTATTTACTCACTGTTTTTGCACCTGGAACGGTGATTGATTTAATAAATCCGATGATAACTTCGTCGGTAGCCGTTGAAACGTCAATATCAGCTGCTTTGACCTTCGTGACGTATCGTGCTAGACTTGCAGGCGCTAGTTTGCACGATTGAGCGACTGGCCGAATGGAATTATTGTGGACGATAATCTGCCTTATTCCCTCCAAAACAGCAACATAGTCAATTTTCTCTCCTTTTTTTGCGTAGTAACGCGGCATGCTGGCTGCAAAACGGAAAAGAGTCAAGACTACAACAAGTCAAAAAGGATGTAAGGGTATGTGCGGAATTTAATATTACGTCTCTCACGTTTACACGTTATATTACGCCCCTCCCAACTCCGCTACTGCATCGAAAAACAATGATATCAAGTGTCTCACAATTCCCCACTAAAAGTGTCTCACGATTCCCCACAAGCTATGTTTTGCAATACAGCGGAGTGTAATCGACTGAGAGACTTTTCATCCAAAATGTATTGTGTTTGTTGAGAGGCTAAAGCCCAACGATGAAAAATAGCATATTTACCTGAGTGTAACTTAAAACAAAGCTTTCGAAACACGGGCACACAGAAGAGCGCGAAAACACTTTGGAGGGCGCGATTTTCGAGACACTGTCACCAAGCCGCATACACTCGCGTACACTGAACAATTGCTATTGCAAATATGACGTACGATCGATGAGAAACATTATCAGCTGTTTCCATATGTCTCCGTCGACGCATGCGCAATCCACAGCCCTGTCTCACGATTCCCCACGTCTCACAATTCCCCACTTTCCCCTATATATACCTTGTATCTACACCTTGTCGCGGTGGTGAGGCTTGTGCTAACTAAGATAGATACACGAAATCCCAAGGTGGAAACTATCGTGCTGAGGGGATTGTATGGTACTGCGTCAGTGTACCGCTAACGATGGACTCCGAATACCAGGCGACCTTCGGTTTTAATGTAGCCTTCCCGTGGTAATGCGGAGCTCTGCCATGGGTGACTGTCCTTTCTCGCGCAACTCGTGGGATCTAAAATAGAGAACTCAAAAACAAATGAGGGTGGAGCCCCTCCCAAAGCTCCAACAAACACAGCTAGGGCTTTTATAACCCAACAAAGGGCGACTCCGGAAGATGGAAATCCCATCCTAAGGAGCAGAAAGACGGTGAGAACACCACCACCAAAGAGTGCCAACGACCCGGAACACCCTGGTCCTGAGCAACACAGTGCGACTCCCAAGAAGGAAACTCAAAGAATTCCATCCCAAGGAGCAACAAGACGGCGAGGACACCGCCGACAAAGAGCACCAACGGCCTAGAGCACCTTGGGTCAGCAAAAAATGGTGAAGCGAGGGTGAGCCCTCCGGCGACCACTGCGGAGGATGCTGGATCATCCCCTTTCGAGAAATTGGGGGTTATGATAAGACACCTAATGGAGTATGTCGACGCTAAGAAAAACGTCGAGCACGCCATCAAAGAGAAAATTAGGTTGGTCAGGTCTACCTACCTAAGAGCAAAAGAGGAAATAGCAAAGAGGCAAAGAGCGAATGAGCTGGTGGATACGTCGGCTCAAACAGAAGATTTGCCGAGGAAGCAAGAGAGCCGTTCAACCGGGGAGGCTGGAGAGAAACGGCCCCAAGAAAAGAGCAAAGAGCCGCGGCCGCGCAAGCGCCGTAGAGAGCTCAACGAGGAGGTGCAGCTGCAGCAGCACACCCCCAAGAGAAAAAAGGGAAAGACTCCCGACGCAGTGGCCGAGCCAGCCCCGCTACAGGCGGCACGCCCGGTTGAATGCGAGAGTGGGGACCGGGAAAGTTCTGCCTGGAAGAAGGTGGAACGAAAAAAGAGGAAGAAAAAGAAAAGAAGACTGAAAGAGGCCAACAATTTGAGGCAAAGGACCCGGTCGGATGCGATTATCATCACGACCAAAGGGGAAGCAACGTACGCGGAGATCCTTCGCAAGGTGAGGACAGATGCCTCCCTGGCGGAACTGGGAAACAGCGTAAATAGAGTTAGGAGAACGCAAAAGGGCGATCTCCTGCTGGAGCTAAAGAGGGGAGATGCTAAGACCGGGGACTTAGAACAGAAGGTTAAAGCATCGATTAACGGGGTGGCCGAGGTGAGAGCCAGTACAAATACGGTAGTGATCGAGTGTAGAGACTTGGACGAGATCACAACCAAGGAAGAGGTGTGCGAGGCACTGAGGACCCAGCTAGGTCTGACGGTCGAGGAAAAGGATGTCCTCAGGCTAAGAGAGTCGTGGGGGGGCACTCAGACGGCGTTTATAAGCCTGCCTGTTGAAGCTGCGAAGAAGGCTATCGCAGCCGGTAAAGTTCGAGTCGGCTGGGTGGTATGCCGAATGCGGGAGCGGGTATCGCTTAAACCGTGCTTCAAATGCATGAAGTTCGGTCACATAGCGAAAAACTGCAGCAGCAGCCAGGATAGAGGAAGGCTGTGCCGAGGCTGCGGAAAAGAGGGTCACAAAGTAAAGGAGTGTGACCAAGCTGCCAAATGCCTAATTTGTAGGGAGGTAGAGGGCAGGGATAGTGGGCACGTGACCGGAGGTAGTAGATGTCCGGCGTACAAGGAGGCACTAAAAAGCAAGCGAAGATAAGGTTCATACAGATTAACTTGAACCACTGTCAAGCGGCACAAGATTTGCTGACACAGACAGTTTTCGAGGAAAAAATCGACGTCGCAATCGTCTGCGAGCAGTATAGAAACCTGCACAGCGGCGTCTGGATAAACGATAGCAGCGGCACGTCAGCGATATGGACGTGCGGGAGCCGAGCCATGGAAGATACCATGAGAAGCCCAGAGAATGGCTTCACGCGGGCAAAAGTAGGCGGAATACACGTCTACAGCTGCTATGCGGCGCCAAGCCTGACACTAGACGATTACGAGTCGATGCTGGAAAGGTTAGCCGCCGACGCGAGTCGCCATCACCCGGTAATACTAGCGGGTGATTTTAATGCTTGGGCTGTCGAATGGGGCAGTCGACAAACGAATGCAAGAGGGCGCATACTTCTAGAAGTATTCTCGCGACTTAACGTAGTGTTAGTCAACACTGGAGGCGAAAACACCTTCCAAAGGGGTGGGAGATCGTCTGTGATCGACATCACTTACGTGAGCGATTCAGTGACCAAGGACCTACAGTGGCGGGTGAGCGATTTGTACACGCACAGCGATCACGAAGCCATCATCTTCGAGGTAGGCCAGGGTATAGGAAAGAGGAATCCTAGGTACGGAACGGCTAGAGGATGGGCCGTTAAGAAACTCGACACAGAGGTGTTCGAGGAAGTATTCCTGCATGATGCGAGGTCGGCAGGAGGTGCCAGGGAAGGGGCAGAGGAAATAGAAGAATCGGTGAAACGGGCATGTGACGCATCCATGCCACGGCGCGCCGGCAATCGTAGGCTTCCACCAAACTTCTGGTGGAATGCAGAGATCGATGAATGCCGAAGGACCTGTCTGAAGGCGAGAAGGAAAACTCAGAGAGGCCGGAACCGTCCGGATTTCGATGAACTCCTTCAGAGATATAAGGAAGCGAGAAAAATGCTGAACAAGGCCATCGCTAGAAGTAAATCCGAGCACTTCAAAAGGTTGTGCAGAGAAGCAGACTCGGACCCCTGGGGTGGAGCCTATAAAATGGTTATGTCAGCGGTCAAGGGCAAACGCTCTCCGCCGATCACCTGCCCCGCGCTGCTCCAGAGCATTGTGTACGTCCTGTTTCCACAGAACGTACGCACGGTCGATATACCCACCCTCCAGGTGGACCCAGAAGAGATACCTGCAATAACCGCAGATGAGATCCTGGAGACCGCAAAAAAGGTAGCCATCAATAAGGCCCCTGGCATGGATGGCATACCAAATAAAGCGGCGAAGCTAGCAGCTTCAATAGCGCCAGACAGGTTCGCTGAAGTCTTCACAGCGTGCCTGAGAGAGGGGATCTTCCCGGAGCGATGGAAACAGCAGAAACTCGTGCTCCTACCGAAACCGAACAAACCTCTAGGGGACCCATCGTCCTACAGACCGATATGCCTTCTTAGTTGTATAGGCAAACTTTTCGAGCGGGTGATCTGTAACAGGATTCTCCCTAGCGTCGAAAGGGTAGGTGGCCTGTCGGACAAGCAATTCGGCTTCAGAAAGGCAAGGTCGACGACTGATGCAGTCAATATGGTGGTGGGCATAGCAAGAGCCGCCATAGAGAAAAATCACTGCTGCGCATTGATAACCCTCGACGTAAAAAATGCTTTCAACTCAGCGAGGTGGAGCAAAATAGTTGAGGCGTTGATCAAGCTAGGCACACCAAAGTACCTAGTGCGTGTAGTGGCCGACTACCTGCAGGGTAGGTCGCTTCATTGTGATTCGGATGATGGTCCTAAAGTGTTCGGGACAACATGCGGTGTCCCGCAAGGTTCCGTCCTGGGCCCTCTCCTATGGATCGCAATGTACAATGATGTGTTGGGGCTTCGTCTTCCAAAGGAAGCAGTGGCGATCGGGTTTGCAGGGGAAATGGGACGAGTCTGTTAAGGGTCGTTGGACCCACAGACTTGTCCCTAACGTGGAAGTATGGGTTTCGAGGGAGCGTGGGGAAGTAAGTTACGACCTCACGCAGTGCCTGAGCGGACATGGGGGGTATAGGAAATACCTCCACCGATTCGGCCACGATGATTCACCGTTGTGTCCGGTATGCCCAGCGACGGAAGAAGACGCAGAGCACGTCTTCTTTGCCTGCTCGAGATACGCCGAGGAAAGGGCGGAATTAGAAGAAACGGCCTAGGCGCCACTAACGCCGGAAAACATCGTAGAGCATATGATGAGATCCGAGGAAATGTGGAAGAAAGTGGAAGAAACCCTGAAGGCCATTCACAGAAAGTTAAGGCAAGAAGAAGCCACAAGAAACAGAGAAAGGCGAAGAAATGCCGAGAGCAGTAGCAACCCCTATGGGTAAACACCAGAGGGACACCTAAAGGGTCATGGTGGTGACGCCCGCCCGAAGTAATGCCTCGCGGCGGTTCCGGGCGGGGTAAGCGTCACACAAAGGGGTGGTGAGTTTATTCAGTAGGAGTCTGAAACTCGGTCTGAGTGCGGGAACCTCAGAAGTGTCTATGTAGAGTCTCACCATCCCCCGTAAAACAAAAAAAAAAAAAAATATATATATATATATATATATATATATATATACATATATATATATATATATATATATATATATATATACTAGCTGGGACCCGGTGCGCCTACGCTGCACCCATAAGTCAATAGTAAACAATAAAAACCATCCATTGACTTAATATTTTTCGAGATATGAATTTTACACAGATGAAATGCCTCAAAGAACATGGGTCTTGCGTCGGCCGCCATGAATCGGTATATTGAATCTACTACATTGCTTATTGCATTCTACTTATCATACTCTTTAATTTGATACCCATGTTAAGGGGGTTGTGAAGAAAGTGGTAATCCGGCCTCTTTAGACGGCCGCCATGGATCTAAAGATTTATTTTGTATACTACATTCCTTATTGTATTCTACTTATCATACCCTTTCATTTGATACCCATGTTGAGGTGGTTGTGAAGAAAGTGGTAATCCGGCCTCTTGAGACGGCCGCCATGGATCTAAAAATATATTTTGTATACTACATTGCTTATTGTATTCTACTTATCATACCCTTTCATTTGATACCCATGTCGAGGTGGTTGTGAAGAAAGTGGTAATTCGGCCACTTGAGACGGCCGCCATGGATCTAAAGATATATTTTGCTTATTGTATTCTACTTATCATACCCTTTCATTTGATACCCATGTCGAGGTGGTTGTGAAGAAAGTGGTAATTCGGCCACTTGAGACGGCCGCCATGGATCTAAAGATACATTTTGCTTATTGTATTCTACTTATCATACCCTTTCATTTGATACCCATGTCGAGGTGGTTGTGAAGAAAGTGGTGCCCCGCCCTCTTGAGACGGCCGCCATGGATCTAAAGATATATTTTGTATACTACATTGCTTATTGTATTCTACTTAACATACCCTTTTATTTGATACCCATGTTGAGGTGGTTGTGAAGAAAGTGGTAATCCGGCCCCTTGAGACGGCCGCCTTGGATCTAAAGATATATACTACTAAAGATATATACTTTTGTATACAACATTGCTTATTGTATTCTACTTATCATACCCTTTCATTTGATACCCATGTCGAGGTGGTTGTGAAGAAAGTGGTACCCCGCCCTCTTGAGACGGCCGCCATGGATCTAAAGATATATTTTGTATACTACATTGCTTATTGTATTGTACTTAACATACCCTTTCATTTGATACCCATGTTGAGGTGGTTGTGAAGAAAATGGTAATCCGGCCTCTTGAGACGGCCGCCATGGATCTAAAGATATATTTTGTATACTACATTGCTTATTGTATTCTACTTATCATTCCCTTTCATTTGATACCCATGTCGAGGTTGCTGTGAAGAAAGTGGTACCCCGCCCTCTTGAGACGGCCGCCATGGATCTAAAGATATATTTTGTATACTACATTGCTTATTGTATTCTACTTAACATACCCTTTCATTTGATACCCATGTTGAGGTGGTTGTGAAGAAAGTGGTAATCCGGCCTCTTGAGACGGCCGCCATGGATCTAAAGATATATTTTGTATACTACATTGCTTATTGTATTCTACTTATCGTACCCTTTCGTTTGATACCCATGTCGAGGTGGTTGTGAAGAAAGTGGTACCCCGCCCTCTTGAGAAGGCCGCCATGGATTTAAAGATATATTTTGTATACTACATTGCTTATTGTATTGTACTTAACATACAGTTTCATTTGATACCCATGTTGAGGTGGTTGTGAAGAAAGTGGTAATCCGGCCTCTTGAGACGGCCGCCATGGATCTAAAGATATATTTTGTATACTACATTGCTTATTGTATTCTACTTATCATACCCTTTCATTTGATACCCATGTCGAGGTGGTTGTGAAGAAAGTGATAAACCGCCTTCTTGAGACGGCCGCCATGGATCATTTTAGTTTCAATAGCGTCATGGCCTACCTATTGTTTGACAGCTGCGTAAATTTGAAATTTTCATTAAATGTAATGATTCAATTTAATGACAATTTTACATTTGTCAAACAATAGGTAGGCCATGAAGCTATTGAAACTAAATTGAAGTGAAAATTCCTAAAATTACCATTTTTTTTGGATTTTGCAGCTGTTTTTTTGGTTAAAGGTATAAAAAATAGCCTACGACCTATTCTCAGACCTACCCAATATACACAAAAAATTTCATGCAAATTGGTCAACCCGTTTCGGAGGAGTACGGTAACAAACACTGTGACACGAGATTTTTATAGATATAGATAAGGTCAAAAGGTAAAAAAAATAGTAAAAAACTTTCAAATTCAATTTCTCAAATACCCCATCTCGAAAATGGGCGTTTTTGGTGTCAAAATATTCGGGAGAAGTCACTCTAACACCTCGATCAAAAATCTCGGTGGGCTCTTAAGGATTTCGAAAGTTATGAGTATTTGTTTATAATCTTTAATTTTTTACGATATTTATTGAATTCTTTGCTCTGGATATAGTTGAAACGTCATCAATTTTCACCAAAACTTGTATAAGGGGTTATTTTTGGCGGCTGATTACGAATCTGCGGCCAGATTTTCAAAATTCAAAATGGCATCCAAGATGGCGTTCCCAAATTCATTTCATGGAAAGAGGTTCATTTTTTTGAGGGGAAGTTACTAGCAGATCGGGAACTATCACTGGAAAAGGCAATGGAGATAGCCAAACTTTATGAAGTAAACAAGGAGCAAACTAAGGTAATTCAAAATAGTTCATATTCATACTGATAAAAGTTAAACTAATAAAAGCAAAAGCTACAATAAAAATAAAAATTACCTCACCAACATAAGTTATTATAAAAATAAAAATGTTATTAGTTGTAATAAGTGTCTAACACGTCATCCTTTGCATAAGTGTCCTGCATTTAACCAAATTTGCTATGTGTGCAAGAAGCTAAATCATTTTGGAGCTGCGTGTAAATATCTCAACAAAAAAGTAAATGCATTGAAAATTGATCACAGTTATGAATCGGATGATGCTGTTTATTATTCCGATGTAATTGACACTGTTGGTGGTGGGTTGAGTGCGTGGTATGGTATAGTAAAAGTAGTTGACAAAGAAATGCGTTTCAAGTTAGATAAGGGACGAAAACATCTTATCTGTTAGGGACGTTGAGAATTTGAATATGATAGACAAAATGAAACAGACTAAAGTAAAACTAAAGGCTTTTGGTGGTTCCGAAATAAAAGTAGCGGGAGAGATTTATTTACCTACTGAAGCAAATAATATAATAAATAAAGTGTACAAATTCATTGTGGTAAAGGGGAATAGAGGTGTAATCCCACTATTAGGTAGAAAAGCTTGTGAGGAATTAAATTTTGTCAGACGTGTTCAAATACTTTCACAGCGAGGAATTTCCTTTGGTTATCCTTTTAATTTTTATTACGTTTACATGCTTACTTGAAGTATACTTGAAGTAGGTTTGAAGTAACAAAACCTGCCCTGACTTCAAGTATACTTAAGTCAAGTAAATCACAAAAATTTGTCTACTTGACTTGAAAATATATCATGTAAACTCGTTTGAATACTTGAAAATTGCATGTGTATTTTGGTTTAGATAAGAAGAAGAGAAATTTGATCTTTGTTGTTTATTTTTCGTTTGCGGCGCGATTCGGCGTTTTATTTTATTATTTGACAAACTAAAAAAAAATGGCTAAAAGAAATGTGTGGAGCTATGAAGAAACAGTTTCCATGATTAATATAATAAAAGAAAAAAATTGTTTAAAATTTTTTGATGGCAAAAGATATAGAAACAGCGAGATATACAAAATGGTGCAATCAGAGATGGAGGCCAAAGGGTTCTCTCACAAAACGGCACAACAAATTGCAGTTAAGTGGAGGAATTTTAAATCTGAATACATGTCGGTCAAAAAACTAAATAGCAAAAGCGGTGGTGAAAGGATGGATTTCGTGTTTTTCGCAGAAATGGATGAAATGTTGGGATGCCGGCCATCTGCAAAAACCTTTCATCAAGGGATAGACACATCACGAGATAACACAATAGGTAAAGTTAATAACATACCAAAATCATATATTATATACTACTTATATATTGTAGGCAATACCATAAGCTCATTGAATGGAAATATGGGTGAACCATGCTGCAGTAGTTCCTTGGCACCAGAGAAAGAAGCAGCAGATGTTGTTTTAGAAACGTGTGAAACTACAGATGGTTCGTTTCAAATAAGTTTGCTAATTTGTTGTTACGTTTATAACAGAATACTTTTTATAATTAACAGATAGTAGTACAAAAGGAAACAGGAAGACAGGCAGAAAGGGTTTCCTTAAAAACCTCGATTTACTAACATCCAGACTGCAAAAGATATAAAAAGAAAATAATGAACTCTTTTTCGCAAAGCAGAAGGAGCTAATCGACTACGAAATGAAGCTCTTTTCCGAAAAGGAAGAAAACTACGAGAAGAATTTTGAAGCAATGATGGAGAGAAACACTGAAAAATTCCTGGATGGTTTAAAGGAAATATTTACTGGGGAAAATAAGGAAAACCAAAGTGTACAAACTAATGATAAATATATTAAACAATTTAATGTCAGAGATTTTTTACAATCCTGGAATGATAATGAATAAGAATTTGAATTTAATTTATTTGTTAACTTATTGAAGTGTTTTTTATTTTATTTTATTTGTTAAATTATTGAATTTTTTTTAATTTATTTTATTTAAGAAGTGTTTTTTTTTTATTTTATTTACGAAGTATTTTTTTTATTTTATTTTATTTAAGAAGTGTTTTTTTTTTTATTTTTATTCTTTTATTTTATTTAAGAAGTTTTTTTTTATTTTATTTAAGAAGTGTTGTTATGTTCAATTTCTGTTATATTAAATATGTTTGTCATATAAAAAGATAGATTTAAGTAATCATTAATTATGAAGTCATATTATGTGGAATTTTTTACTGTGATTTTTTTTTTGATAATTAAATTTTATTGTAAATTTATTTACCTGATGTAAATATCAATGTCAATATATGAATTCTTATAAAAAATTTAATTGCATTGCCTGTTATTTATTGTTGAATAAGGTGCCATGTTGCTTGTTAATTGTCATATTTTTCAGTATATTCACCAAGCTTTATGAGAAATCTTTTCCATTTTAAAGGTAAACCCGAAAAGCCTATCTTAACTTTTCGATTTCTGACTGAACTTACTGATTTTTCCAGTATTTTGTGGAAACTTGTTCTCAGAGCTATCGAAGAACTTGCAAAGTTTGCACACATTTGCTTGGTATGTTTTAATTAATGAAGCTTTTGCAACACACATGTCTGTTTAATGAAACTATTATAATACAAAAGCAAATATGAGCAACCTTTTTTACTATTGAAAAAACTAATACCATCATTGTCATAAGTACACCTTTCTATTGCAATTCATTATTGATTGGTATTAACGGTTTTTCTTTCCCAAAGCTTACTGAGAAGTGAGAACGTTTTTTAATTCGTTCAGTTTTAATAAAGTTTCATAGAAATAATAAAAACCTTTTAATTAACTTCAATTAACATTTATTTTACTAATTATAACGTTCTATTTAAAATGCTTACTTATAACTCTACATGATATTGCTTTGAGGCAGTGGGAATCTACTCAATAAATATTGTTTAAGGCGCTCCCTTTTTTCTTCTCCTTCAATAGTTAATGAGGGATCATTTCCTACAGGCTGCGGAAACGTCCTAGCAAATTCCGCAACATTTTCGTTCCACCGCTCCCTTATTGGAACTTTTCTCCGTTCTAATATATTGTGGAGAATGCAGCATGTTGCAACCACAGTAGGAACGAAATTTACGTGGAGATCGATTCGTTTTTGTAAAATTCTCCACCTTGCCTTCAGTCTCCCGAAAGCATTCTCCACTACTAATCCTAGCTTTACTTAAATACACATTGAAGGACTCTTCCTCAGCACTTTTTTGTCCACAATATCCTTTCATAAGCCAGGGCAGCAGTGGATAAGCAGGGTCTCCTACTAAATATCCAGACAACATATGTCCATCAATCTCCTTAGCGGGCTGAAAGTAAAATTTATGAAATGCTACCTCATGAAGTTTCACTACATATTATAAACTTTAGTTCGAAAATTGCAATTATTAATACATACCAAAATAATCTGTTGACTCCCCTTATATAAAAAAGAGTCTCTTAGTACCACGGCATCATGTGTGCAGCCTGGATGTTTGCACGTTATGTCTCTAAATAAAATAACAAAATTGAAAACAATAATTGTTACCGAGTAGTTTTTACTGACAAGTAATTGCTATCAACTACTGCTTGTAATACTAAGGAGGGCCAACCTTTTCGGTTAATGTAGTCCTTACATCTAGAGTTGAGCCGGACTTACAAGAGGCAGTTCATTTGCCCCGTACACGATAGTAAATTGTACTGAGACCTCAACTTTTTTAAATGTCCCGGTTCAAAAATAATGTACTACTGGGATATGAGCGTGTATCGTGCGTTTGTAAATTACGAAGTGGAGAGACATTTCTTACTTCTTTTGCAGCAGCAAAATATCCAATCTGAACTGCGCCGAGGTGAGATTGTAAACACGAACTGAAACAACATTTTCTTATTTCTTTTGCGACAATAAAATATTCAATTCGAATTGCGGCGAGGTGAGATTGTAAACACGAACTGCATAGATATTTTCTTACTGTTTTTGCCGCAGTCAAATATCCAATTTAAGCCGAGCCATGGTGAGATTGTAAATACGAACTGGAGAGAAATCTCTTACATTTTTGAAGGAGTGAAATTTTATACTAAAGAGACAATTCTTACATTTTTCGAGGGAGGTGAATTTTGTACTGAAGAGACAATTCTTACATTTTTCGAGGGAGGTAACAATTCTTACATTTTTCGAGGGAGGTGAATTTTGTACTGAAGAGACAATTCTTACATTTTTCGAGGGAGGCAAATTTTGTACTGAAGAGATAATTCTTACATTTTTCGAGGGAGGTAAAATTTTATTTTTATTTTTTAATCTCTATCTGTAACAATAAAATATTTTCGTGTTATTTTCAATTTTAGGGAGTTTCATTTTAAATCTGTAAATATGTTTTTCTTTATACAGTTAACAAAAATTTTAAAGAATATTTTTGTAATCAACATTCATAGGCACGATAATTAATATTTCCATTCATGCATTTATCATTTATCGTATCCTCTCTTTCGCAAACGCAATAGATCTCCCCCATCGCAACGTTTAAGCCATTCACTACGTGACGTGCTAGCACAATACAATGGCACCTCGCCTCATTTGAAGTGAGACATTGTACTGGTTCAAAAGGAAAAAGAGGCTCCTCTTACAAACTCATTTTATTATCGTGTCCTACCCAACACTACTTACATCCCTCCGATGTTGGTGCTCCTCGGAAAAACTTTGTCTCAAAACACTGGCTGTAGACCAAAAACGCGATAAAGGGTTACAGCAACTGCTATCTCAACTCGAGACACAGCAAAACTCATCTTTTATACTCGAAAAGATTTTCATTATGTCGGAGGACGTAGAGATATGGTGTGACACGTCCGCAGGGGCAAACAGACCCTATGTACCTGAAAGCAATCGTCGAATAATTTTTGACTCGATTCATAAGTTATCACACCCTAGCATCCGTGCAACAAGAAAACTGATAGTCGCCAAATATTTCTGGCCCAAAATGAACCAAGATGTCAACCTGTGGGCAAAAGCTTGTATCTCTTGCCAGAAGGCAAAAATTCAAAAACATACCTTTTCTCCTCATGGACAATTTAAGGTGCCAGCGGGCAGATTTGACCACGTCCTCATGGACATTGTGGGCCCACTCCCTCAATCACAGGGATTCACATACTTGTTGACATTAAGAGATAGATTCTCCCATTGGCCAGAGGCAATACCTCTAAGAAATATTCTTGCAAGCAATATAGCAGAGGTTTTCCTTCAGGTTTGGGTCTCACGTTATGGTGTGCCCAGAACGTTGACTACGGACCAAGGTGCACAATTTGAGTCGGCCGTTTTTAGAGAACTTTCAAACATTTTAGGCTTTCATAGGATAAGGACTACTACGTACCACCAGCAATCTAACGGCTTTGTCGAAAGGTTTCATAGGCATCTAAAGGCTGCAATAAGAGCCACGAGCGACCCTAAAAATGGTATAGTAATTTACCTTGGATTCTTTTAGGGATCCGAACTGCCATTATGGAAGACACTTCTCCAGCCGAGATACTGTACGGACAGACTTTACGCCTGCCAGGAGAGCTGGTAGTTGAGGATAAAGAAAGAATACAACCCATTTCGGCTCCGCTAGCTAGACAAATTCAGCAGGCAATACGAACTATCCAACCGCGTACTAATAGAACGAGGAGACAAAACAACGTATTTGTTCCACAAGAAGTGTACAGTTGCTCGCACGTTTTCTTTCGGGAAACAGGAATGAAAAACAGTTTAAGCCCACCTTACACCGGTCCACATAAAGTCATTGAGAAACAAAATAAATATTTCACCATGCTTGTTAATAGAAAACAGGAAAAAATCAACATTGATAGGCTAAAGCCAGCGTTTGTTTTAAATCCGGATGCCGCCACTGAACGTTGTTTGAGGTCTAAATATAAGAAGGTAGTCGGATTTGTAATTTGATTTAATATTTTTTTTTTTAATCTAAAAATGTCCAAATTTATAAACGAAAATTTTTCCAAGCATCATTGAAATTATTCCATTGTAAGTAGTAATGTTTTGCAGAAATTTTAATATGAAATAATTTATAATTAGAAAATGAATTGAAATTGAGAAATTGAATTGAAATCTATAAATAGTTTATAATTAGAAACGGATTTTTTCTGGAGTGGGAGTGATGTGGCGGTCATATAATTTATTTAGTATACTCGTAGTATATTGTACAATTAATTTTAGTATAGTCGAACGCACACTCTCCGTCCTGATTTCATCGTGCCGGAAGACAAAAGGCTTGGGGCCAGTTAACACGATTTGGTCCATAGTGAAATAACGTGGAGACAAGCCGCATCATTCTCCCTGCACAGTAATTATAGTGTTAAGTAGTAGTTAAATAAAGTGAATAAAAGGTTGAAGGTAGAATACGTATATTTAATTTCATATGCCTCAACAGGGTGCACTGTCCGCCGTTGGGATAAGGTATACTGAAAAAAGACCAAATCTGCAAAAACTGATTTTGGATACTTAAAAAAATTTAGATTATGTTACAACTTTTTTAAGATTACATGAAGAAAAATTGTGTACTACGTGCACAACAGAGAACTAGCCAAACATATTCAAAATCGTCCGCATAGATTTTACTATGCCGGGAGATTAGACGTCCTGTGCAGAACTTCGTTAATAGCGCCCTTCTCCGCTCCAAATTGTTTTTCCCAAAAATTTACAAAAAAAAATCAATTTTGCAAATTTTACACCCATCGCGCAGCAAAAATTGCACAAAAAAAAATCTAATAAACACTTCTCATACCCACCCCGTCAACTGGTTTCAATTGGGAACAAATTCTCAGTATTTTAATATTTGAAAAGTGGAGGCAGCGCTACACCTAAGCTAACACTTACTGAAATTGAATTAAGCACTACTTTTATTATTTTTGGAATCAAAAGAACCACGAAACTACTTCTTGAATTGATAAGAGCTAACTCGCGACGGTATAAATATGGCTTTATTTTATAGTTCGAAGGATACTGGTTGCTCAAAAACAAACAAACATACCAGTCTAGTTAGTAAGCATGATACCAATATTATCTAGTAATAAGTAACAAGCACATTGGCGTTACTTCTCGCTTCCACAAAACAAGCAGCATTATGGAACACATAATTTTTTAAGATACTTAAATTACAATTTTTTTTACTATAAAAATCCTGAAAGCTTATTGAATTAAAACTGAAATTAAACTCCCGCCCAAGTACAGCAATTTTGTAAAAGCCTCCAATTTAACCACTTTTCCTACAGTTCTTACACCATATACATTTAGTTCCCGTGTCAATAATTTATTGGAGCAGCAAATACCTACCAGGTTAATGGCACCTTATGAAATTTCCAGAAAGGGCTAAAAAGCCAACCGAAAATTAAAAGTACAAAAATTCAATTTTCGACCCAAATAACATGAAGGTAGGCACCTTAACATTTTGTCAAATAATTCACTTTCCCTACGGGGAATCAAAATAACACCGTTCTGACCTAAAAGGAGCGGCAACCTGCTGACATTACTTTAATGAAGTCATTTGGGCCTAATTGACAAAATTTTAACTGGGGTAGAATTACTTGGCGTACACAAAAATAATGAAGTGCAGAAAGTTTCTAGGGTTCTTTCCAAAGGAATAAGGTGGAAAGGAACAAACCGCACGAAAGCATGAAACACACAACTCAAACATTTTTCATAAACAAGTGCCTTAATGTACGGGTGATATTTTAGAAAAGGTAACAAAAGAACGTTTCCATTTAATTTTTTTTGAAGTGAAACTTCCTTGCTCTCGTTCTGAGGATTTTGAATTAATTCGCTCAAGTACGAGTGAATTCAGAAAACTGAAACGAAAACAAGGACAGGTGTACGAAACGGAAGTTGCCTTCTCACTCATTTACATTACATTAAGTGATGCCATATAAACAAATTCTACCAAACCAGCAGGAAAATATTTACAATTTATTTAAATTTGTACATAGATGGCGCAGGCATCGTTAAAGTAAATCTGAGGAGTCGGTTATTTAAAAAATTAAGATTGTGTATGAACTATTAAAGATAAAGTTTTTGTAAAGCCAATTAAATGTTTTTGATTTTTGTCAATTAATACTAAAAGTGTTTTTGGTAATATATATTTGAGTACATATGTAATAAATTGAGTATTGTCATCTCGTGGGCTCACAATTACATTAGGGAATAATAATTTCGAACTGTCATATCGACAGCTAGTTAGCTACAAAGTGTTACAATTAAAGTGTGACATTAGAGATCATTTTTGAAAAATATTTTTAAAGTAAATTTTGAATATCACATTTAACTTGTATTTGAAGGTGATCCGCTGTCACATTTAGTGGTTTTCTTTGGCTTACAAACAGGATTGTTTTCTATTTGGACAAGTGATATTTGCTCAGTGATAATGGATCGCAAAATTCCTTACATCTATGTATTATCTCCAGTTATCATATGATAAATTTTGAATTGTATTAAAACAATGTATATTGCCAGAATTGAGATTATGGCCGTGTTCCATAATAACAACCAGCATACTAACCACTGAAAAAGGGTAAATTTAAGTGCTTACGCTGCGAATAACAGCAGTGTACATGAAAGTGTTACAACTTGAAACTAGCTGAAGTTCCATTGGGCGATACGCATAAAATTTTCGCCAGAAATTCAAGCTTTAGCTACTTAAAAATAGATGGCTTTTTGCTTTTTATACAATGTACTGCACTGTACTGTACTATTCATTATACTATGATCTATCAATTGAGTTAAAATATTATGGCTTCATTCATATTTTAGATTATAATGCAAGACACGAGCAAATGAAGAAAAAAAATACAATAATAAAGAACATATAGACATAAGTATGTACGCGATGTTTCGCTTCTGCCTTGTGTTCTTTAATACACAATAATTTTTTTTTATTAGACGAAGTTTAGACGAAAAACGAACTATGTATAACGGTTCGAACGCAACTCTTACTCAGTTACACCTAGGAATTTAATTAGTTCTAGCAGAAGTCGGGGTAAAAAATCCTTCTAAAGCACGGTGGAATTTTTTCTGCTTTGGGCAATGAAATTTTTGCGGGTTTTGTTTTCAATTTGAAAAACTTGATTACCTACGAATCTACTTCATATTCTTTCTACTCAAAGGTAAAGGAATTCAGCTGTTTGTTGGCAAGAAAATCAACATTTTTAATGTTCTTTTCTACGTAAATATACGTGTGACTTGTAGTTTTGAATCATGGTTTTTTCATTATTATTACAATTCTATGCTACGGGCTTGAGGCTTGAATATTTTCTAGATAGACAGCCCTTCAAAAGGGAAATTTAGGATGAAATTTCGTCCTAAAAGGGTCAACCCAAACGAATAGTGCACTAATATATATAAAAAATCTGGCCAATTTGGATACGGCCAGTAAAACTCAGCCATAACCATGACATAATTATACCTGTTTGCAACGGCAATTATTTATTTCAAGTTAAAAATAAAATTTATAATTCAATAAATATATGTATGTATAGTTCATGATAAAGTTAAAAACAAATTGCATAGTTTTAAAAAATATTGCATTTCGATGCAGATTACAAAAAAAAAAAAAAATATTAAAAGAAAATAATTTTATAATTCATTTCTTTTTTTGTAACGCAGACAGATTTAAAATATTTATTTTTGAAGTTTCGGAAGGATTTTCTAGTTGTTCCTTCATAATTTTGTTATGTTCGTAAAATAACAGCAGTTAATTGCGTATTTTAATAACAATTTGTGTGTACTTATGTGTCTTATTTATGTACATATGCACCGTCCACCAGAACATCATATTGCTGATGAATCTTTCTTATAGAATATGGCCGAAGGACGCGAATTCGTGGAGAAATTCGACGCGTCGCACAGTGGGGCAAAAGGCCGAAAGGCTGGCCAAAAGTCTTTAACATTAACCAATTAATTTGAAATTTAGTATATGGGGGTTTTTGGGGTCGTTGATCTCGAATTTGGTGTCCATTTTTCCATAAACAAGATGGCGGCTTCAAAATGGCGACCAAAAGTAGTTAAATATCCTTCAATTGCTACAAAACTTGGTATACGGGGGTTTTTTGGGGTCCCTGATTACGAATTTAGTGTAAATTTTTTCATAAACAAAATGGCGGCTTCAAAATGGCGACTAAAAGTAGTGAAATATTCTTCAATCTCTACAAAACTTGGTATACGGGGGGTTTTCGGGTCGCTGATTTCGAATTTAGCGGGCTTTTTTAAATAAACAAATAAAATTTTAAATAAAAACTTGTAAGGAAATCACTCCTGAAAATATTAACCATGATTATTGAATGTCTATTGAGCTTTACAAGTCGCAAATAAGTGGATACAAGTATTTTAAATCTTTAAAACAGAAAATTCAGAACATTTTTTTTGCAAATAATAGTATAATATACAAATTTTTTACACACTACTTTATGATAACACTTACCATTTAACATGTATTTGCAAAAAAACTGATATTTTGACCCTAAAACTCCTAGATGAAGGGTAGAAAATCGGTAGACTTTATAACCCCTTATAAGAACCCCCAAAAGGAAGCTCTTTGCCACATTCAGTTTAGCCTATACCCAATCATTTTCGCTTTTTCGCTTTTTTCGACTTAATTTACCTATACTGTCTCCGAACTCAACAAATATACAGAACATTCCGAAAAATTGTATGCAGCAGTTTATAAAAACAATATTTATATAAATATATTGTTCATTCTTATGAATTATTCCCTAAAAATTTAAACATTAGCAATTGACGAAATAAATCATTATAAACATACTTACCATCAAATAGTCCCCGCATCCCACCAGTCAAAAGTAAACAAACCTTCATCCAGCTGCATCCGTCCTAGAACAAGAATTAAATTAATCACAAAGCATCAATTCTCGCAAAACAAAATCACTTACCTGGCAACACTAAACCACTGAAGTTCCACCGCAGCATAAGCACTAGCTCCCATCAGGACCCCGAAAAATATAAAGTATAATTATTTAAAAATAAATATAAAAGAAACCAAACATAAACTTACCCAGCGATGACATGACAGCCAAGTGTCAACACAACACAAACACAAGGAGAAACACGTTCGACAACTTGCAGCAGGGTTCTGCAACTCCCCACCAGGTTCCACAGACTCATTGTAGTACTACCAATAAATGGCAGAGCGCGTTGCCCCAAAAGCTTAGATCACTCTTCATCTTCTACACGCTCTGAGGTAGAAGAAATTGCTACAAAAAGCTAGTGATCCCAGTTTGACCGCATTACACGAATTTGAGGTAATGCGAATTCCTAGCATATTAGCCGCAGTGAGCTAATACGTGCGTTCCATTGGGCGATATTTGCTACTCCGGAGTACACCCGAGGACCTCCAACTACCCCTGCTCTTGTTATGGGGGATTTCACTCCTAGTAGAAACGCATAAAATTTCCGCCAGGTTTTCAAGCTTTAGCTACTTAAAAGTAGATGGCTTTTTGTTTTTTCAGTAAAATAAACTGTCAGATTAATTATTATAAGGTGCATTTTTAAAGTAAACAAAACAAGTAACAGTTTAAAGTGAATAAAATAAATAACAGTGGAATTTAAAAAATTATAAAGTGGATAATATTAATAGATATAATACGGTAAGATAAAATAAATTGTTTTATTATACCCTTGTTTACTTCTTATGTCAAAAATCGCGTTCCATTGGCCATGTACTCGGGAGTAGAAAAAATCTCCCAATGGAACGCGGCTAATAGAATTGCATGGTTACATTAGTCGCCCTGAGCTAATGTAACCTTAATATAACTAACTCTTGGTTTACATTTCAGAGCAACTATTAAACACATCAAATCAAAGCTCGGAATATAACTTTTTTTATACAAAAATATTGAGTACATATTGAATTTGAATGAATTTAAGTTTAGATTAAGTTAGAAGTAGTGAATAGTAAATTTAGTGTAAAAAACGAATTTGGAATAATATAATAACTTGAGTTTACGCAGCAGTCTTTCTTTCTAAGTTATTGTTGTAATCACTGAGTTCTTCAGACAGGCTATCATAGCCCCCAACATTTTGGTCCTTCGAGCCGGATATATCCGGTATAACAAAACATACTCAGTGGTTACAGCGTATCTTAGAGAACTGCTTGCAATTGTCAAGGCCTGCAAAGGAATTTATTACCATAATTATCGCTAATTCTAATCATGGAGAAACTTGTGAAAAAGCAAGAGTTGTTATTTGAGGATCTGCAAACCTCCCTCAGGAATTACGGAAAAGATTCGAAAACAAGAAAGACGAGCCAGTACCTTAAAAGACGGCTTACTCGCGTAACTTCATTATGGGAGCAGATCGCAAGCAACCATACTACCCTTTCATATGCGGCTGTAGAAGAAACCCGTATTGAAGCCGTAACCGACTACATATCAGGACCAACCTTCATGGAACTAGAAGAAGCATATCTTCTTCACGTGGGTGAATTGGAGGACCTGATAACACCGCCAGAAGCTTCTATCCATAGCACCCCCGTAGAAATCTGTGTGCCAGAGCGTTCGCGTGGATCAAATCAAAACATTGATTCCGGAGAAAGTACCTCGTTGAAACTCCCTCGTATTTCTCTGCCAAGCTTTTCCGGAAATTATGAAGGGTGCACCTCATGATCTTTTTGTGGCTCTTATACACAATAAGAAAAATCTGTCCAACGCCGAGAAATTACACTATTTGAAGGCAAGTACCCACGGTGAGGCCGCGCGACTTATACAGGGATTTGCGATTGCGGACAGCAATTATGAAACAGCGTGGAATATTTTGAAGGAGCGTTTCGATAATAAAAGAATGTTGGTACACGTTCAGCTCGGCAAATTGTTTAACCAAGCCCAAGCTATGGAAACCGCCGAATCTGTGAAAAGATTACTCGATACCACTACAGAAAGTGTACAAAATCTGCAAAATTTAAATGTACAAGATATCTTCGATTTAATACTTATTTATATAGTGATTCGGAAATTGCCTAGAGACTCCTTGCAGCCTGGGAACAGCAAATCGCCAGTGATAATAAGCTACCGTCTTTCGACACTCTAAAGCAATTCCTAGAAACTCGTTTTCGCACGTTGGAGGCCATCGACTCGACAAAATCGAAACCTATCAAAGCCATCCAACAATCCAAACCTATCTCCAGAGTCCAATCATTCGTCGTCAATCGAACTTCCACATGTGTGCATTGCGGAAAGGCCCATTCATTGAGGAATTGTCCACAGTTCACCGCGCTTCCCTTCACCGAAAAGAACAACATCGTACGACGCAATGGTCTGTGCATCAATTGCCTACGACGCGGGCATCGCTCATCAACCTATCCTAGACCGGTTCTACACATTCAACTTTGCGTTCCACTTTTTGACGTTCAACTTTTTTTTCTCTTTCACTCCAATGCAAAGTTTGAAACAGACTAGAGTTGAAAAGAAACTGGAAAGCAGCTCAGAATGGAATGGAAATTTGCGTTCAACTTTTGTGTTTTCGTTCAACATTTTTATGAGTGTGCGAATATGTATGAATATGAGTGTACACGGATAGCAAAGACAGCCGAGATTTTCGATCTGCTTCTTGAATAGTTGAAAATGTGTAGACGCGAGCGACAGAATTGAACGTCAAAAAGTGGAAAGCAAAGTTGAATGTGTAGAACCGGTCCTAGTAAACACACCTGCATCCATTGCAAGAAAAGGCATCATTCGCTTCTACATGTTAATCCCACCATGCCGACATCTCCAAATCCCATTAACTTTGAGGCAGGCTCGAACCGTACGACTTTCCAGGCACGAGATGTTACTACTACAGCTCAAAGCGTTGCATTCCTCATCATATAAAGAAGTTCTTCTCTACACAGCCATAGAGTGATACGCACCAATATTCGGAGTAGAACAAGTTGAAGTAGGGAAAGCTGAGACTATGGTAGAAACGGTTCTAGTGGTTCCATCACACAACTATACTGTGGGAATGGATATCTATGAATATCTACTTGCTGAAAATGTACTGCATAAAAGTATATTTTCTAGAAGACTTGGTGGAAGTTAATTGTCATATCGATATAAGTTTTTATGTTTTAATTTTAATTTATGAATCAGTACAAAATTGGGAATTAGAGAAGCCGTTTGCCAATAGAGGTTTAAAATTACAAAGAGGTTGCAGTTTACAAATAGAGGGAAGACGTTTTGCAAAGAAGAATACAATATCTGGAGAAGGCGACGTTTTGCAGACTATAAATAGAGGCTAAAAGAAGACGGTTGAAGAAGAAGACGTTAAGAAGACGTTTTATTTAATAACTAAATAATTAACTAATTTATCTTATTGTAAATAAAGAGTTACCGACAAAAAGTTCTCCAATCAATACCCACAATACGATGGATGTAACAGCGTTAGTATTCAAGAATTTAACCAGTCCATTGCCATCACAACTTATCACGTCAATCCAGTGGAATCACATACAAGGGCTCAAACTAGCTGAACCTACATTTAATCGTCCAGGTCGCATCGACGTCATCCTTGATGCAGAGATTTATGGATCACTTCTCCAACCTTCGCAAGGGTCTGAAGGGTCAACCTGTTGCTCAAAATACAATTCTCGGGTGGATTTTAGGTGGAGAATCCTGCAAAGAAGATTGTGACCCAATCACGGTCAACTCGTTCTCATCAATACTGTCTCTAACTACTCTCAGTCAACAAATCCAGAAATTTTGGCTGGTGAAGGAAGTCCCCACGACCACGAAACTCAGCCAAGAAGAACAGGCTTGTGAGACGATCTACAAAACAACGCATAACCGCTTAGCCGATGGAAGATACTGCATACGCCTACCATTTATCGATGAATCCCATAAGCTATCATTAGGATGCTCTCGCGCAACAGCAATCGGAAGTTTTCGCAGCCTCGAACGGAAATTCATGTCAAACCCAACATTAGAGGACGAATATACCGCATGCATAAAGGAGTATTTAGAGTTGGGACATATGATTCCTGCACAGAAGTCCGACGACGAAAACAAAACGTGGTCTTGTACCAGCTACTATTTACCGCATCATACAGTATTTAAGGATAGAACTTCAACTCACCTCCGAGTAGTATTTGACGCCTCAAAAAAAGCAGCTCCGGGTACTCCCTCAACGATGTTCTATTCACTGGACCCACTCTACAAAATGAACTGATTGCTGTCCTAAATATATGGAGGAAATACAAGGTTGTACTCATCGCAGACATCGTCAAAATGTATCGTCAAATCATGATCCACCCTGATGATATTAAATATCAAAAAATTGTATGGCGTGATTCCCCCGCAGACCCCTTAAAGGATTACTGCTTAACCACGGTAACGTTCGGCGTAACCTGTGCTCCGTATCTAGCAATACGAACAATTCAACAGTTAGCAGAAGATGAACGTGACACCTATCCAGTAGCATCAAAAATAGCATTAAACGACTTCTATGTTGATCACTTGTTAACTGGTGCCGATGCTGAGCTAAAAGCAATTATCATCTACCAACAGATCCAGACTCTCATGCAACACGGAGGCTTTAAGCTGAAAAAATGGCTCTCGAATAATCAAACCGTTTTAAAAGAAATCCCAGACACCGACAAGGCACTACGCAACTGCGTGGATCTCAGCCTAGACCAAGGTGTCAAATAACTGGGCGTTATTTGGCATCCGTCATCTGACACCTTCAGCTATCGAATCACCATATATCTGAGCGAATAATGACTAGCAAACGAGAACTCCTATCCGAAATTGCAAAGCTTTACGATCCTCTGGGCTGGATTGCCCCAATTATAATAACCGCTAAAATCCTGATGCAGGCTCCGTGGATACTCGGGTGTGAATGGGATGAGCCGGTACCTCCAAAGATTCAGCAGACGTGGACAACATTAAAGGGTCAATTACCTCTACTGGAAAAGCTACGAATCCCACGATGGTTTGGCACTACCAAGGAACATATCGACATCCAACTACACGCCTACGCAGCAGCGTTATATTTGAGGGTTCAATCTCCAGATAACGATATAAACGTTCACTTAATCGCGTCCAAGTCAAAAGTCGCACCGATTAAACAGGTGTCTATACCGAGGTTAGAACTATGCGGGGCTGTACTGGCAGCAAAACTAGTACAGCATATTTACGAATCTTTGCAACTTAAGGGTAATGTATCAATCCATATGTGGACAGACTCATCGATTGTGCTTTCATGGCTAAAAGGACAGCCAAGAAAGTGGGCCACGTTTGTGGCAAACCGGACAAGCGAAATTTTCAATTTGATTGAAAGTCACCATGGCATCATGTTTCCTCAGAAGACCTGAAGATCTCGCTTCAAGAGGAATCTCACCAACATAGCTACTGAGTTCCTCCCTCTGGTGGAGCGGACCCAAATGGTTAAGCAAGCATTGCGACCATTGGCCTCAATCAAAAGAACCCCTCAACACCGAACTAGAAGCGAAGAAACCCGTTCATGTCTTCCATATACAACCTATATGCAATCCCTTCCTAGTTAGAATTTCTCACTCAATTTTCGTCATATCCCAAGTTTTAATTCGAATCACCGCTTACTGCCTTCGAGTTGCTGCACGCTCAAAATCTGCACATTTGTGGTTAACTTCACAAGAATTAACGAGAGCAACACAATTCTGGCTCAAGTTCCATCAACAGACACATTTTAGCAAGGATATTACTCACCTACAAGGGCATAATACTTTGCCCACTGGCAGCAAACTCAAGAATCTAGCCCCATTCCTCGACAGGGACGGACTTTTAAGGGTTGGCGGACGTCTTCAGAACGCTAATGTAAGCTATGACGAACAACATCGAATCATTCTGGGAAAATCTAGCCACCTGAGCACCCACATCATCAACCACTTTCATTGCATAAGCTTGCATGGTGGAACCCAATTAACTCTACCATTATTATTAAAAAAAATTTGGGTTTTAGACGGTCGAAACACCATTCGAAAGTTGCTTCTACAATGCATTATATGTTTTCGCCTTCGCGCAAAAACCAACACTCAACTAATGGGAAGTTTACATAGCCGAGGGTCAACGTGTCAAGACAAGACCCTCTCAACTACAAGCCCCGAAGGAGAGTTTTTCATGGTGGTCAACTCGGTCCAAAAATTCACCGGAGTGAGCGGAATAAACATGGCGCGGAATAAGTTCGGGACCGTTTTGGTTATAGTTTTGCAGTAAAAAGTGATAAAATATTGTATTTTAACACTTTTAACTGCACTTGGATTTACCAGTGAATAGTTTATTAGTGATTTAATCAAAAAAAAAAAATAAAAAAAATTTTGTGATTAAGTGTCTTTTAAGTGTTTTAATTGTTAAGGCGAACAACTGTTTTTACATTCACGGTGTTTTTTCATGTTTATTTACGAAAAAAATGTTGAAAATTTAATGTTTTGTTTAGTTATGGGATTACAAGTGATTTTAAAGTGATTAATACATATATTATGCAATTAGTATTAAAAATATAGGTGTAGAAAAACACTTTTCTTATTCACTTTTCATTTCACACTTTTCTGCACTTATATGTTTAATAATAATTCCATAATAAATTATTTAATGACTTTAAAATCACTTTCAATTAAATAATCAGCATATTTTTCCTTAATAAACACGAAAAAACACCGCGAAAGTAAAATAAATTGATCACCTCAACAATTAACACACTTAAAACTCACTAAATCACTATTTTTTTTTATTTTTTCTTATTAAATCACTAAAGAACTAATCACTGATAATCCATGTATAGTTTAAAGTAATAACTTACAATGATTTTCCACTTTTTACCACAAAAATATAACGAAAAAAATCCCGAGCCTATTTCGCGCCATGTTTATTCTAACCAAATGTCAGATTTGTGGACCGACTTCAGCTATGGTTGCATTAGTTCAAGAGAGAACTTCATGGCCTGTAATGGAGAGGGTCTTGGTCAAGACCATTTACCAACACTGGTATCGATTGCTGTGGCCCCATTAACATTAAAACTAGCAAAAGGAGAGGAGCCCCCGCCACTAAAGGCTACATCGCGGTGTTTGTGTGCTTAGCAGTGAAAGCTATCCACCTGGAACTTGTGAGTGAATTATCCACTCAAGCATTCTTAGCAGCCTTTCAACGATTTGCAGGACGCCGAGGAGCACCTCAACACCTGTATAGCGACTGCGGGACTAACTTCATAGGTGCCAACGCATACCTCAAGGAGATAGCACGACAACAAACTCAACTTGCGGAACGAGTATCTCATGATGGAAAAACGTGGCATTTCAACCCACCGCACGCCCCGCATTTCGGCGGCCTTCGGGAGGCCGGAGTCAAATCGACTAAACACCACCTGCGTCGAATTGTCGGAAACGTAAACCTAACCTTTGAAGAGATGGCGACAACTCTGTGTCAGATTGAATCATGCTTGAGCTCTCGTCCCTTGTGCCCGATTACTGAAGACCCAACTGACTTAAGTGCACTAACTCCAGGCCACTTCCTCATTGGCGATGCTCTTCTAGCGCCTCCACAAGCCGATCTACTAGAGAAGAAGCTCACTCATCTGAATCGTTGGCAACTCACTCAGCACCTAGCACAACATTTCCGGAAACGGTGGTCCACAGAATATATATCTAGGCTGCAACAACGCCCCAAATGGTTACAGATTCAACCGAACGTGAAAAAAGGAGATTTAGTGTTTGTCAAAGATGATCGCTTATCATCACTTAATTGACCTCTAGGTCGAGTGATCAAAGTATACCCAGGCTCTGACGGTTTGGTGCGAGCAGCGGATATAAAAATGAAGGAATCAATAAATCGACCACCAATAGCCAAATTGGCTCTTCTTCCTCTAACCAACAGTGAACAGAATGCAGCTCCATAATAATAATAATTCTCCCATTTAACAATTTTCATAACTACTAACATCTAAAACCATTCAAGTAAATCAGGGAAGTAGGCCTAAGCAACTACAGAATATAGCTATACCAAATCCAACCAACTATAAACACTAAATAAAACTCAATCAAGTTAAAGTGAATTTTGTAATTTATTAAATAAAATATCACAGGTAAAAAAAAATGCAGCCATTCAAATCATCAAAAGTGTTTTATTGAAGCGAACGCTTCAAGACCCCGGAGGATGTTCAGTCTTATGAATTACTCCCTAAAAATATAAACATTAGCAATTGACGAAATAAATCATTATAAACATACTTACCATAAAATAGTCCCCGCATCCCACCAGTCAAAAGTAAACAAACCTCCATCTAGCTGCATCCGTCCTAAAAAACGAATTAAATTAATCACAAAGCATCAGTTATCAGTTATGTCACTGCGCGAGTAAGACGTTGTTTCTGTGCTCCGTGTTGCAACCGTCATATTTGCACGAATCGAAAATTTTGAGTTTAAAAACCGAACAACCATCTTACCCGCAAATCACTAATTTTTGTTTTCACTTTTTTTCCGCTATTGTTTTATAATGTCCGATAAAGTGAAAGCTGGGAAAGTGCTATCAAAAAAACCCACTCCCTCTCCCATAATGACCAGAGGGTTTGTGCGAACATCCTCCGAAAGCTGCCAAAGTGAACGGAGTCACTCAGGTTGCTGTGCTTTATACCAAATAAAAGAATACACATTTACCTAAAAGATGAGCCTAATTAGGCTACTCTATCATAATTACTTTAGGAGTTATTCAAATTTCAGTAAATTTAAAAAAAAACAAAATTTTTTCCCTAATCACCCTGTATCTTAGTGGATAGTGGGGATAGCCGCCCTCTGTAGAACAATTTTTTTCTCCAAATATATCCAGGAATCACCCCTGAAAATATTAGCCGCGTACTCCAACAAAGGATTTATTAAACTTCTGATGACCTTTACAAGTCGGGAATGATAGAATATGAGTATTTTAACTTATTAAAACAACAATATCTCAGAAATGGCAATTCCTACGAGAAAATGTATATATTTTTTTGTAGATAATCGCCTAATCTACAAACTTTGTAAACACAATTTTCTGATAAGACGTACGGTTTAGCATATATTTGCAAAAAACTGATATTTTGACCCTTTGACCTTGAATAAAAAAGTTTGCAGCCGCCCAATTGCGTGGCAGTCTCTACAGCTTACGTATAATAATGTTTTTAACGGCTGTTCCAATTTTCAGCAACTTCGGAATTATCTTCCAATTATGGCGTTTTTTCGTCTATTTTGACTGGACTATAAGAAATTTGATGATATCCTCTCCTCCATCAGTAATTCTGAGTTGAGAATTAAGGAATTTTCCAACTCGATAAAAATATTAAATGATCGCCTTGATTCAATAGAAGGTCGCCTAACGGAGGGGCTAAAGTCCATCTCCAGAGCTGGATTTATATATTGCGGGGCCCCAAGCACAATCTCTTGATGGGGCCCCCAGCAATGACTACCGCCCCCCCCCCCCCACACACACACAAAAGAAAAGTTCATATAATGATAATCGAATGGGCCGGTGCGTTTCGAAAAATTGCAAAACAAAAGAAACATGTGGGCCTGAATAGCTTAATCTATATAAATATAATTGGAATGTCTGTCTGTACAAAAACTGTTTTAAAACTGCTGTCTGGCTGGCTTAAAACTGATGGCGGCTGGCTTTTGCGGCCATATTTCAGGTGGATACGACTATCAGATCCGACTTTCTGTACCGACTAGCGTGTCCGACAACCGGATTAGACCAAAAACTTCAACCGATAGCCGAAGGAAAGCAAGTGAACATTTTTTTATCATTTCAGTTGTAGACCTCACAGAGTTTTATCTAAATATCTAGGTTTTCCTAAAAATATCTTGATCGTACTATAGAGAACCCTTCACTCAGGGAACAATGGATATTTAAATAGAGCTCCTTCAGGTCTACAATCGCAATGATAAAAAAAAGTATGTACTCTATCAGGGATATATTTTTGCTGACTATGGTATCAGTTTTTCAGTGTGATTCGATAGTAGAATAAGGTTTCGAAAGGCAGACGTGGATATTTATTATTGGCCTTGCAAATACTACCTCTTCTGAAAGATTAATTCTTTTAAAAATTTCCACCACTTTTTGACTATAAAATCTCGGATAATTAACCAAAAAGCTTCTAGTTTAAAATAAACTAAAACGTAAAAAAATAATTTTAAATGTAAGGTTTTAATTGCGCCAGCCAGTATATGGAAAGGGCCTACCTTTCGAGATGTAAAAAAGTGTCAGGCACTAGCCAAAAGTTCCGGTTTTAGTACAACAAAAATATAGGTAAAGAGTGCCACGCTTTTCTACATCGTCCACCACGAGGCACTGTCATAACTTTCTCAATTAATCTCATATTACCCAAAATACGTGGAGCTAAAAGGGTTACCACAGCAGGATCATTAGCAGAGATTGTGGCAACTTTATTCACTTAAGGAAAAACAGTTCATTCTATGCTTAAGATACTGATCGAACAAAGCCAAAGTTTTACAATACTGCATGAGGGTTGTCTGGGCCTGGGATAAATGTACCATGGCACATAATGTATCTATTGAACCAGTTAACAGAGCAATGCAAGATTGCAAGTAAAGCCCAATTGTTTTGAGAAGTTACTGTTTTATTGGCATAGATTTTGAGCAAACGTTGCCAGTTGTCCCGAAAGATTGCCGTTGAAATTAATGCATTTAGGGATAGATTTAAATACGTCATTTAAAACAAAAAATGCGAGCTCAATCAGAAAACTCAGAATTCAGTACTATTCTCCTGTAGGATATAGAAAGTGTTCTGAGATTAATGTTGATCATGACATTGAGCTGTTGGCTGCTCCTTGAAAGTTCGTGATAGACACTGCGATGAGCGACATTTATGACGATTTAAAAAATATCATCTCCACTAGGTCGACTCAACTTTCTAATGACACAAACGTTGTAAACGTTGTGTAGAAGTGAAACATCGAGTATTTTTTATAAAGAAGCGTTACGGTGAATTGTTAACCTTGCATTAATATGTATTGCCTGTGCGGGCGGTATGACCAGCTGCTTAAACAACAGCTACTGCCCTTTTCAGGATCAAATCAGTAGTGTCGTCTTATAATGTTGCCAATGTTCGTTTCAAGCCCAAATGTTTTTATTCGATTTTTCGGGGCGACAAATTGTGAATTTTCGGGCTGCACAGCGGGCATCAATTTTGCAAAATTGAGGACCATTTTTAGAACTATTTTTGTGGAAAACAATGTTGAAATCGCCATAAGGAAGTTCTGCATAGGGTGCCAATTACCTGAGAACGTCAAAATCTATGAGCGCGAGTCGTAATATGATTGGCTCTGTGTCTTTTGTGCACGTAGTACAAAATTTTTCCGATAGATTTTGCTGATGCGAGTTTTAAAAAAAGCTATAGGTAACATATTTTTTATAGGTAACATATTTTTTATAGGTAACTACATTTTTTTATGTACCCTTAATCATGTTTTGCAAATTTGCTCTTTGTTTCATTATACCTTTTTTCATCCCGGACTATGCACACCTATTTTTATTTATTAAAAGGCGTTGGAATGCACGCGGGTTTTTGCTAGTATAAATTATATTATCATCTCCGGAAATCAATATATTAAAATTATTCTTGTTAATGTTAAGCATCAATTAAACTTATTGGATTTTACAAAGGAAGATACTAACAAATTTTTGACGTATTAAATGCAAACCCTTGGACGACAACTAAAACGACAATAAATCAAACACTAACTTAAGGAGAAGAGAACAAGAGGCAGAAACTATGAACTAGCGTTCACTAGATCCTATCAGTTCCTTTAATAGGAGCGCCACGGTACGCTGCTACACTTTTCTAAGTAGCCATTGCTTTTATAGTTTGAAATGTTTGTATTTACGTTTAATTTCACATTTATTGTTTTAGTCGCAAAACAATGACGGTTGTATATTTGATTCGCAAAAGAATATTATGAAAACATTATGGCCAAACATTTTTTTAGTACCCTTTTATCTAATAGTCCATTCAAAACGCGCGTTATGGTGTTCCAAAATAACACCGTTAAGAAAATCGAACCCTAAACGTTTTTGGGGTCGCTGATCACGAAAATCGAGGTCCCGCGGTCCTAAAATTAGGGCGTCTCCCCTAAAAATGCAAAGAACACCCCTTTTTAGGGGGTTTTCGCGATAATTTCAGTAATAATAAAAACTAATGCGATGAAATGCACTTTTTTAATATTTAATTGCGAAGGTGGTTCCTTTATACTAAATTAAGGCGAACTTAATGGTAAGGGGTACTCCTAAAGGGTTGAAAGTACCCCTAAATTGTCGAAAAATGGCAAAAGTTGTAAAAAAATTTTTCCCCAAGTTTATGCTTCAAATTCGATTGTGTGCGTACTGTCCGGCAAAAATAAATTATTTTCAACCCTTAAGGGGTTAAAACTACCCCAACAATATAGTTCATTGAAAACTAGGGGGGGGGGGTGTTCCAAAATAACACCGTTAAGAAAATCGAGCCCTAAAGGTTTTTGGGGTCGCTGATCACGAAAATGGAGGTCCCGCGGTCCTAAAACTAAGGCGTCACCCCTAAAAATGCAAAAAACACCACTTTTTAGGGGGTTTTCGCGATTATTTCAATAATAATGAAAACTAATTCGATGAAATGCACTGTTTTTAATATTTATTTGCGAAGGTGGTTGATTTATACTAAATTAAGGCGAACTTAAGGGTACGCCTAGAGGGTTGAAAGTGCCCCTAAATTGGCGAAAAATGGCAAAAGTGGTAAAAAAAATTTAATAAATTTTAATTTGTTTCAATTACAATTTTAATGTGGGGGGTAGTTGTACCCCCTTAAGAGTTGAAAAAATTAATTTTTTAGCTTATAATTATATGTATATTATAATACCTTTTGAACCATATTTCAAACAAAAATCAAAAAAAAAGTTTGCAATTTTTTTTATATAAAGTTGTTTTTATTATAGTAGTGGTAGTTTTAACCCCTTAAGGGTTGAAAATAATTTATTTTTGCCTGACAGTACGCCCACAATCGAATTTGAAGCATAAACTTGAAAAAAAATTACAATTTTTGCCATTTTTCACCAATTTAGGGGTAGTTTCAACCCTTTAGGAGTACCCCTTACCATTAAGTTCGCCTTAATTTTAATAAATATTAAAAAAATGCATTTCATCGCATTAGTTTTCATTATTACTGAAATAATCGCGAAAACCCCCTTAAAAGGGGTGTTTTTTGCATTTTTAGGGGTGCCGCCCTTATTTTAGGACCGCGGGACCTCGATTTTCGTGATCAGCGACCCAAAAACCTTTAGGGTTCGATTTTCTTAACGGTGTTATTTTGGAACACCCCCCCCCCACCCACCTCCGCATTTGAAGGGACTATAAAGACGAACCAAACAAAATAAAAGAGGCGCGGGCCCCTTAAGGGTAGGGGCCTCAAGCAATTGCTTGTTTTGCTTGTTGGTAAATCCGGCACTGTACATATCCCAGGAACACACTAGTCAGCTGGAGATGGTCAATAGCAGCATCGAGGCCTTGCAAGCGAGAATCTCTGCATTCGAAAATCAGACAGTGCCAACGGATCACACTGATGATCTTCAAAATATGAGCTCAAAACTGGCTGTAAATTGTTTGCAACTGAACGACATGCATGCAACTGAACGACATGGACCGATTATCGCCAAATTCTCAGGACAGCGCGAAGCAAAGGCGTTCATGCTCGCTTTAAAGGTAAACAGAAAGCAAAAATTTCCTCTCCATGAGCTGAATGGTTTTACGGCCGACTCTCCTGTGTTCGTCAACGAAAGCCTTTCGCCTGCCAACAATAATCTGCTGCGGGAGGCCTTAAAATTAAGGCCCCCATACACGGTCAAATTGGATGTACATCGAAGGGCGAATGTACAACCAAAACTACCGATTGTGGGCCGGTCGGCCGATCAAAACTCGTTGCGCTTATGGGTTTGATGAAATTCTGAATGTACATCCAATTTGACCGTGAATGGCGGCTTTTACGTAGGCTAGGTTTGCTGTTTTCTGCATCAACCAGTGATGGCCTCGTGAGAATCAGGCGGAAGAAAGATGACAACTTTACCATCGTGCGTAATATTAATCAACTGCAATGCCCATCAACCGAGACATTGGAGCCACGCACTGATAGCGTCTATTGGATCGTTGTTTTTGATAATTTTGGTATTTGTTATTTAATAATTTTTCTGTTGTTTTTTTTTTGTTTTTTTTTCTTTAGTGTTTAGCTCTTAAGTTTAATGCTTCCCAATAGTTTAAATTTTCTATTACTCTGTACTTTTTATTGTTCGTTATATATATTCATGCTCTTTCCCGGTTAAATGCTGTTCCTTCGTTGTCGACTGTCGCCTTTTGTTGGTGTTTATTGTTTCGTCTTGTTGATCTGTTTTATAGATGAAAGAAGGAAGGGAGCGGAAGAACTTAACGAAACATTTTTCACGCAAAAGCAAACGCGTGAAAACTTACACACATATAAAATGTTACTTCTATCTCTTGTTTTCTTTAGCTCTGTTTTTGTCTCGCAAGTGAATTTTATTTACAATACATTTAAACGTTCCTGTAAAGCTTTCAAATGTTCTAAACACAATTACGCCCCGTGTGTGTTCCGAGGGGTTGAATAAAACCGGTTTTGCTCAGCACACTTATGGCAGCGTCTGAATAGGTACTTTGAGTTTCGCTATGGCACTCGCAACTTCTTCTATTGTAGGCTATGGTGCATTTCAAAGTCTAGTATTAACAATTCTTTCATTTTCATACAAAATTTTCTCCCCGTTAGTTGCGTGCGTGCATATATGTATATGAACATCACTGCTGAGCAAAACTCAACGCATACTTCGTGAATTCAGCGAGACAAAGCCAGATTCTCTTTTTACGATAAAGTATGCAGAACAGAAAAGGAAAGAAAATTGAATCAGCTGTTTTCTTTCATAAATCAAAACAAACGAGCAAATATGCACCAATAGGTACATTAAGTTTATTCCCATATAAACTCATAAAAGTTTAGCTGTTTAGTTGTATGCAGACGCGTATAAAAATGTTGCATTCTCTCTCTGATAGCCAGACACTGTCATTTGCATATAGTTGTTCGCCTTCCACTCTTTAACTATTTATGAAGATGAAAGACTTGTTAATATCTAGACTTTGGTGCATTTCTGCAGGATTATGGATTTCTGGGGTATGCTCTCCCTTTATTTGAATTATGTTATCTTTGAAGAAATCTCTAAGTATTCTTTCCAATCCTCGAGTATGTCATCGATACTAGCAGTTAGAGTACCAGCTGGTAAGAATGCCATGTTGCAGGTGAGTTTCTTTAGCATATTTAGCATATTTAATTCTTTGAAGAATTCATTTTATTACTGTAGCTTTGTAGCTTTATTACTGTACCTTTCTTTAGTATATTTACTTCTTTGTAGAATCCATTTTATTACTGCAGGTTTATTACTGTAGCTTTGTTTATGGCCAATAAACTTTAAACAACAGTTTCAGATCAATCATAATCCTCTGGAGCAGATAACTTTCCCTTTCTTGATGATGTTTTTTTTTTATAAATTTTAAAGATATAGCTAATGTTAGTAATGGCACTTAATTAAAAACAACTCGACTGAATGTGATAGGCATAAAATAATATTTTTTCTTAATAACCAAAAGGTGTCACTTTCAAGGAACATAATGTACTATGTCGTTGCCATGGTAAAATAAAAAAGGAATCAAGCTACAGAAAAGGTTGCCAATTCATTCACCGCGTTATTTCGGTGCAACATTAGCATGTCATCCAAGGTAAACATAATTTAGTAATCCGACTACATAAATAACACGAGTCAATGAATGGCGCGCCACGTGCAACGTCCTTGCTCAGAGAGTTCAGTGTTATTTCGTAAAATGATGTTCATCATTATTTTTCTGCGGCTGCACGCCCAGCAATAAATTGAAGGCTTTTTATAGCTCCCATGGGAACTATGCTCCTTACAAATCACTGCAAGGACTCGATGGAGTCGACGTTAAACGTAGAGCTGACACGGCAGAAGCCAAGAGGTTTCCTTTCAATTGAAATATTTATGGAACATTGTCGATTGCCTTCCTTGTTGCCTAGGCGAAGTGTGCACCTCATTAAATTTAATAATAAACAGTTACAGTGGACTCCCAGAACCCTGTTGTTGTTGCGTTACAGTGCCTCATTAATGGAATTTGTCTGATGCTTGCCAATGTGTGGGCTGCTACTTCCAATTGCATTAGTAGTGATTTACTACGTTTGTCATCGAGAACGAAAAAGTATAGCTTTGCTGATTGAAATTTTATGATGTTGAATTCTATAGCAATGATTTTCCAGAAAATTACTTAAGCCCAAATATTTTTAAGAACGCGCGTATTCAACTGGTATCAATTTTTATGTGCTTTTCGTGATAATACTCAGTGAACAACGTCCCCTTTGGAGATTATAAATCTTATTTATTAACTTTTATTCACTCAATTACTTGCCCTTTACTATATAATCATAAATATCAGAAAAGGCACCTAAAAAGATCCTCAATGGAAATCGTATCAAGGCGTATCGTATCAATTAATCAACTAAGATTTTTGTCTATACGCAACGTTTCTTAAAATAATATAAACCCAACAAACAATTCATGCAACTAAGCTAATGAAATTGAAGAAATATTTTAGTAACGGAGTGGAGTGCACTCCAAACTTTTTAAATTTAAATCCTTCGAGTGTTGTCGGATTTCTTTATCTCCCCAATACCGAAATTAGCCTAAGTATGTATTCTTGTTTATCAGAGACTATAGAAAAAATTCAAAATAGCCGCCAGTACACAATAGTGGACTGCGTTTTTCCATACTACCGACTTGGTATGGGTATCAAATGGGGCGCTAGCGAAAAGTTCCGGCGTTAATAAAATAAGGATATATGTAAACAGTCTAATGATGAGCAAGACTGGTCTTGCACATTTAGCAAGAAAAGCAAGACCAAGACAATACAGGACAAGGGCATGACAAGACTGCAAAATGAAAATAGCAAGGCTTTTTGCTCATTACTAAGTGCGAAAAGTCTTACAGTGATGAGCGAAAAGTCTTGTCTTGCACATTTAGCAAGACAAAACTGCAAGACTTTCTGCAAGGCTTTTTGCAAGACTTCTTGTAGGACCTTTGGCTCATCACTGCAAGACTTTCGGCACTTAGTGTACTTCTGTAGTCCTGCCTTGTCTTGGTCTAACTTTGGTTTCGTTAAATGTGCAAGCAACGGCAAAACTACAAGACCAGTTTTGCTCATCACTAAAACAGTCCCACGGCTTTTTACATGTCGAAGGTGTAGTAGATTTAAGCTGGCCAGGTCCGTAAGGCAAAACACTTGTAAGTAGATATATGTATTTAAGTCAGTCAATAAATTAGATTTGAACAAGCAACATTTGATTTTCAATTAATTAATATTTTTGCACGTCACTTTTTTTATTGACCACAGATCAGAAGTGGGATAATCGAATATTTTAATACCGTATCCGGGCAGATTTAAAAAAAAAAAACGAAAAAATAAATTGTTCATCGAGAAATAGGTTTCTCGATTAAGGCTCGGGAAGTTGGAAGTTGTTAATCGGTTAACACGTGCGGAAAAGTTTTTCTATTTCGTTTGTCCATCGGTCGTAGCAAATTTTGTAAAATTTAATAGAAAATGGCGGCTGTACGAGTTGCAGATTTTATTGAGAAGGCGACGGTGAACGAGTTAAAAGTTAAGTTAGCCCAGTTAGGTTTGGAGACCACAGGGCTGAAATCAACGTTGAAACTAAGGCTTCACGAAGCGGTCAGCAGGATGTCCGAAATGGATCTTATGGATGCTTTCAACGAAATCTTGGCGGAGGAGCAATATGGGGACACGGATGACCACCCGGACGGCCCTGACGTCCAAAGTCAACTTGAGAACGACGACAGGGAGTTAGAAAATTTGAGACGGCTTCTTTTCAAGAAGAAAGAGATAGCAAACTTAAGAAGGCAAATTGCGGAATTATCGGAAGTTGAAGCAGAGCCTCGCCATCAATTTAATTTCAAGGACATTGAAGATTCGTTTCACACTTTTAGTGGGGACGATAGTTATTCTATACACAAGTGGTTAACTCAATTTGAAGACTCAGCGGAACTTCTTCGATGGGATCCAAAAACCACATTTATTTATGGGAAAAGGCTCATGACTGGCACGGCAAAGCTCTTCGTAAGGACAACTTCTGCTAACTGTTGGAACGCTTTGAAGGATGCGCTGCTCAAGGAGTTTGATAGGAAAGTGTCCAGTGCCGAAATTCATAGTGAGCTAAGAAAGAGGAAGAAAGAAAAGGATGAAACGTGGCGACAATATGTCTTCAAAATGTTGGAAATTGCGTCTTTAGCGGATATCGACGAGTGTGATGTCGTCCAATATATTATTAATGGAATTCCAGACACCGTTGCGAATAAAATGCTGTTGTATGGAGCTAACAACATATCGGAGCTAAAGGAAGCATTCAAAAAATATTATTTGATGAAGTCGCATACGCAGGTACCTCTTGGACCAAATTTTAAATCCAATGTATCTGGACCTAGTGATCAACATCGAAACCTTAATGTGAAGTGCTTCAATTGCAACGAGTGGGGTCATACAAGTGCCGCCTGTTCAAACCCCAAGAAAGTTAAAGGTGCATGTTTTCGATGTGGAAAATTAGGACACCGGTTTAATGAATGCCAGCAGCCGAAGACTGTAATGACAGTAGGACAAAATGAAGACCAGAAGAAACAGTTTAATATTAATATGTCTCCTACTAATGATTTTAAATTTTTTGTAGAGTTTATGTTTGAAATGACTGCAGAAGGTGATAAACTTACACTACATTTAAAAAGCTTGGTGGATTCTGGCAGCAGTATCAGCTTTATTCAAGAACGTTTTGTACCACCACACCTAGTGAGGACATCCACTAATGAACAATTTTTCGGAATCAACGACAGTCTTGTCGGGTTAATTGGTTTGTGTTATCCAAAGGTTAGTTTTAATGATAATTTTGTTCAAATAGATTTATATATAGTAAAAGATTTCACGATGAGATGTCCAGTAGTTTTAGGGCGCGATTTTATTAGAAAAAATAATTTAGAGCTAAGTGTCAGAAACCCTGAAACGGTTTACAGTAAAAAAGCTTTATATGTCCAGACCTCTAATGCAATAAATTTAGAAAACGAAAATTCATTAACTTTTAAACAACAGATTCTCAATATGGATACAACTGAATTAATTGATACGCCAATTTTTAACGTGAATGAGAGGTTGTCATATCACATTAAACGTAAAGTTAGTGACATTATATCAGCTGTTTTTTCTAAATGTGAAACTACACAAAATAAGAGTAGTAACATTGAGATGTCGATAAATTTATCAAAGATCGAACCTTTTTTCTGTACACCCCGTCGTATTCCTTTCGTTCATAAAGAAAAACTTAAATTATTAATTGATGACCTACTGGAAAAAAATATCATTCGTGAAAGTAATTCGCCATATGCGTCTCCTATTGTTTTAGTCGCAAAGAAAAATCGAGATGAGCTGCGATTGTGTGTAGATTATAGAACTCTCAACAAGCATACTGTTCGGGATAATTTCCCATTGCCACTAATTGAGGATCTTTTAGATAGGTTGAGAATGAAGAATTATTTTTCTGCTCTTGATTTGAAAAATGGTTTTCACCATGTGAAGATGGCTGCAGACTCTGTTAAGTACACCTCTTTTGTAACACCTTTAGGTCAGTACGAATATATCCGAATGCCTTTTGGTCTTAAAAATGCTCCTTCGGTTTTTCAGCGTTTTATCTACCACCTCTTTAGGGATCTTATAAATGAAGATAAACTTTTTGTGTATATGGACGATATTCTCGTGGCGACCAAAACAATCGACGAACATCTAGAGATTTTAGAAAAAGTAATAGAAATTGTTCGGAAGAACTCATTAGAACTGAGGTTCGATAAATGTAGATTTCTTTATGAAGAAATTAATTATTTAGGTTATATTGTAAATAGAGAAGGGATACGCCCCAACGAAGAGAATCTTTGTGCCATAAGAAATTTTCCAATTTCGAAGTGCGTTAAAAGTGTTCACAGTTTCCTGGGTTTAGCTTCTTATTTCCGGAAATTTATAAAGAATTTCGCTTTAGTTGCCAAACCTATGTATGATCTTTTGAGGAAGGACGCAACATATAAATTTGGCGAAGAGGAGCATAAATCCTTTGATATGATAAAATCTATGCTTTTAGAGGCACCTATTCTTGCTATATATAGTCCGAAAAATGAAACTGAATTACATTGTGACGCGAGTAGGTTAGGGTTTGGTTCTATTCTTTTCCAACGCCAGTCCGATGGGAAGCTTCATCCCGTCTTTTATTTCTCGAAAAGAACTACTGAAGCCGAAACAAGGTATCATAGTTACGAGCTTGAAACCTTGTCTATTATTTATGCTTTACGCAGGTTTCGAACTTACTTACTTGGTATATCTTTCAAAATAGTAACCGATTGTCAAGCTTTGACACTAACCCTGAATAAACAACAATTGAATCCTAGAATTTCTCGTTGGGCGTTAGAGCTCCAAGAGTATGACTATAAAATTGAACACCGAGCTTCAAACAGAATGTGCCATGTAGACGCATTAAGTCGTAGTACCGAAATCTTAAATATTGAAGATGAGCCATTTGATTACGCTCTCGCGGTAGCTCAAACTCGAGATCTGGGAATCAAAGAAATCATGCATGAAGTTGAAAGTGGCAGAAATAATAATTTCACTCTAGTTAATGGCTTATTGTACAAGAAATGCAATAAAGGAATAATGTTTTATGTACCGAAAGGGATGGAGGGTCGTTTAATTCAAGTGCATCACGACTCATTATGTCATCTGGGAGTGGACAAACTATATGAATACCTCAGGAAAACGTATTGGTTTCCCGGAATGAAGGACAAAATTAAGCAATTTGTTGATGGGTGTTTAAAGTGCGCTTACTTCTCGTCGAATTCTGGTAAAGTGGAGGGTGTTTTACACAGCATCCCTAAAGGGAATTCGCCTTTTGAAGTAGTTCATATTGATCATTTCGGCCCCCTACCCTCGACCAGAAATAGATTTAAATACATTTTGGTTGTAATAGATGCTTTTACTAAATTCACGAAGTTATATCCTGTAAAAAGTACCCAAACAAAAGAGGTAATTAGTTGTCTTAACATGTATTATAGTTCATATAGTAGACCTTCAAAACTTATTTCTGATCGTGGTACTTGTTTTACTTCGACTGAGTTCTCGGAATTTTGCGTGAACAATAATGTTGTTCATGTTAAAGTAGCCACTCATTCCCCACAGGCCAACGGTCAAGTGGAAAGAGTCAATAGACTTCTAACTCCAATGTTAGCTAAGGAAGCTGACGGCACTTCTACCGGAAATTGGTATCAAAAGCTAACCAAGGTAGAATTCGCAATAAATAATACTGTCAATCGCAGTACTGGATACACACCCAGCCAGCTTCTGTTTGGTGTTAGACAAAGGGGGGAGTTCTGTGATGCATTAGAAGAATATTTGAATGAAAATAGTCAGGAAAATTTAGACGAGATTAGGGGGAAAGCAGCTGATACAATACAAAAGTCACAACAATATAATAAAAATTATTTTGATCAAAGGCACAAGGCACCTAGGAAATACGGAAAAGGTGATTTGGTTTTGATAAAAAATGATGAAACGACTCCGGGCGTTAATAAAAAATTGCTTCCGAAATATCGCGGACCATATGAAATAGTTGAAGTTTTAAAAAATGATAGATATGTTATAAAAGATGTTGAAGGACATCAGTTAACCAGGTTACCCTATAAAGGAATCTGTAGTCCGGCCAATATGAAACCATATATTTTTAATTAGTTACTTGTTTTGAGTTATTTTGTGTTGTTGGATGTTTGGGCAAATAAAGCAAACCTTATCGAATATATGTGTTAGTATCAAATGTAAATATGCTGTAAAAATATACATTGTAAACAGTGGTGTATAATCGGGACGATTATCAGTCAGGCTGGCCGATCTGTAGTAGATTTAAGCTGGCCAGGTCCGTAAGGCAAAACACTTGTAAGTAGATATATGTATTTAAGTCAGTCAATAAATTAGATTTGAACAAGCAACATTTGCTTTTCAATTAATTAATATTTTTGCACGTCACTTTTTTTATTGACCACAAAGGTAAGTTGTGTCCATATACTTACTGGACCAATAAAAACTGTACATTCAAACTTATTTATTTCTTTTTAGTTAATTTTAATATAAAAGCGAATTTTTTTAGTTTTTTTTTAACTATTTTTATTGGACTCCGACTATCTGAAACATTATTCGGTTCCAACTATTGTATCGGACTATCGGATTAGACAGAAAACTTGAACCTATAGTCGAAAGAAAGTGAGTGAACATATATTTGATCACTCCAAAGGTTCGTCAAGGACTTACTATATGAACCCCTTTTCTTTCTGGTATGATTTTTGCGGTTAAAGTTGCTTATAATCCAACCAATTTGCACTTAGGCACTAACGGAAATTATAAGATGAAGACCGACAACCTACAATAGAGCGTAGATGTCGCCATTGGGTGCTGGAGGTAGTTGAGTTTGAGGGGGGCCTCGGTAGCCTAGGGGGTAAGGCGACTGGCTACTATCCGAGAGGTCCCGGGTTCGGTTCCCGGCCAGCCCCACGGTCCTTCGCCTTTTCCACTTTTCCACCTACATAACTTTCCGTCTTTCTTCTTCCCTCTTTACATTCCTGATTCCTTCTGTCAGAGCCTTCCTTAGCCCTTCCCCGCTCCACCAAAGCGTATGTCATCGGTTGGTTGATGAGATTCAACTCGTTTCAGGAGGCATAACACTCCAGCGAGTTGTTTCTCGATGCCCCGATGTCAAAGTCGCAATAGTAATGGTTGGAATTAGGTAGACTAAAAATATCGCTGGTAGGTTGTGGCAGTTCCTTTCTTCCCCGACTAGAGCTGCTGTTCGACATTGCAATCTATACGAATAAAATAGATTGTCGACAGTATAAAGGGCCTTTCCTGTGACTCTAGTCTTTCACATAAAAAAAAAAATAATAATATGAGGACCGAATTCCGCCAACTGATTATGAATAGAGAGGAGAGAGGGAGAGGAATAATGCGGATGTTGTTTTCATCCCCTCTTTTGTTTTTGGCACCTCTACTGTTTCCGTGGGCCGCTTTTTGACGATGGATTTTGATGAACCACCACAAAATAAGTCGGAAATGTGAAATAAAATGTTTCGATATAACGCTTAGTTTTCGAGATATTGACACTTGCAGTTGACGTTTTGAGGTATTTCCCCAAAGCTTTTAGTTGTTTTAGAGCTTCGATCCTTTTCAGGATCAAATCAGTAGTGTCATCTTATAATGTTGCCAATGTTTTGTAATTTGTAAAATTGATGACCTTTTTTAAAGCTTTTTTGGGAAAAAATGTATAGTTCGCCAAAGAGCAAGTTCTACACAGACTTCCAATAACCTGGGATCATCAAAATCTACGCGCACAAGATCTATTCTGAATATGATTGGCTAAGTGTCTATTGTGCACGTAGTACCAATTTCTTCTGACAGGTAGTGCTTAACCACGAAATTGAAAAAAAAGTTGTAGGTAATATAGGTTTTAAAGGCATTATGCCCTTATCTTTGCCTGGACTATGCACACACAATTCTTTTTTTAAAAAGACGGGGGGGGGGGGGGGTTGTTATTTTAAGTAGCATTTGAGATATCAGTCGAGTAGGTCGAAAAAAGTAGTTTAGAGAAAAAAGCGTTTAAAGTTTGATAAAACGTTTTGGGCTACGTAACTCAGACAATGGTACTTATTACTAACAATTAGTTAATCGTCGATCCCTGATTCATACATTTATTTATTTATTTATTTATTTATTTATTTATTTATTTATTTATTTATTTATTTATTTATTTATTTATTTATTTATTTATTTATTTATTTATTTATTTATTTATTTATTTATTTATTTATTTATTTATTTATTTATTTATTTATTATATAAACCAGGAAGTACACAAGATTTACATCTTTTAGAGTACATTAAAAATAAAAAAGAAAAAGAATAACTACATAATAGATAGACTAACCTAAACTTAAAAAACTATGAGAGAGACAGACAGAAAGGAAAAGAGCAGGAAATAGAAAAAGAAAGAAAGTACTAAAGAGAAGTAGAGGGAGATAGAAAAAGAGATGCTTGCTTTCTGAAAGTCTTGGCTGTGCCTATTGTTTGAATATTGCTAGGAAGGTTATTCCAAAGTCTAATCGAATGCACAAAGAAGGAACGGCTACCCATTAGGGAATAATGTGTAGGAATACGAAATTTAATCGAACGCATGGATTGCAGAGGAAGGAGGAATTCTGAGAGATAAGAAGGACTTTTCGTGTGGATAACTTTATGCACTAGGACCAATGCAGCGACATCAACAAAACAGAAGAGGTCGCAACCAAGTAGGGAGTTTCGTACACCAGACACATGATCTGATCTGCGCAAGTGAAAAATGAACCTTAAACAATCATTAAATGCGACTGATAGACGTTGACGACAAGATGCATCAAGGGATATATATACAAGGGAGCCATAGAGGAAGTGTGGAACAATAAGAGCTTTAACTAGCTTGAGCCGAATAGACGATGATAAAAGACTACCATAAAGCCTAAGTCTCCGTAACGCGCCATAAATTTTGGAAATCATGAGTGAGATATGATCGCAGCAGGATAGTTTGGAATTAATGGCAATGCCAAGATTATTAACACAGTCAACAACGGGAAGAGAAACATTATTAAGTAAGATAATTGGAATATTGTCCAGAGAAAGAGAGCGACGACTAAGAATGAGTACTTGGGATTTGTTAGGATTAAGTTTAAGGAAATTGGAAGAGCTCCATTCATTTATCAGGCATAAGACATTATTGAGATCAGAAATACAGGATTCAATCCGACTAGGAGTGCATGAAGTATATAGCTGTAGATCATCAGCATATAAATGAAAGGAGCATCCATGGATAATAGCAGGGAGATCGTTAACATACAAAGAAAAAAGGAGAGGACCAAGGATTGAGCCTTGTGGAACACCCAAGGATACAGGTAGGAAGGATGATACAATGGAATTATGCCGCACGCATTGGAGTCTATTAGAAAGAAGAGAAGAAAAAAGACGAATTGCAGAAGAGGAAAAGTTAAAGAGCTGGCTAAGCTTGGAAATTAGAAGCGAGTGAACCACAGAATCAAACGCCTTAGAAAAATCAAGAAGAACTAATATCGCAATGTCACCTCGGTCAAGCATAGAGCGCAGATCAGTAGTTACTTTTAGTACAGCTGTTTCACAACTGTGAAGTTTACGGAAGCCAGATTGGAATTTAGAGAGGAAATTTTTAGAATCAAGGTAACCAAGAACTTGAATATAGATGACTTTCTCAAAAACTTTGGCTAGGAAGGGTAGAATACTTGTAGTGACCGCGTAAAGTTAAATTACCAAACTTTACACAATGTCACACGACAACCCCGACACGATCAAAACGATCAGTCGGAACACTCCATCGATCACCGAACGCAAAGTTCAGTGATCTTGCCGTTTTGTTCCGTCCCTATCACGACTAGTGATCGAGACCTTTTCCGGCATCTCCACTTCCACTCTCTCTCTTGCTACTCGTCCATCGACGCAAAGACACATTTAAAGCCGCAGTCCGCCTTTTAAATAAAACAATTATAAGTGACTTATAAATATATACATATAAATACTTAGATATCTAATTAACCAGTAGTGTAATAATAATAATATATAATAACTATATATAAAGTTTTAATAAATAATATACATTATAATATATAACAAAAACGTGTTTTAATAAAAACCGTATAGTACAGTTTACAACAGTGGTGACCCCGAAGGCAACACGCGGTCCGCCGTCCAAACAAAAAAAAATACAAAGGCATTCGTTCAAGTGAATTACAATCGAAAACGCGTGCATGTGAAAGCAGTGTCGGCTGTTCTAGAGAAGCGGTCTTGACATTGCAAGTGCAACAAAAATTTTTTTTCTGTTTTAAAAAAATCAAACATACAAAGAATAGAAAATTTACAGTGATCTCTAGTCAACAAGTAAAAGGCACACATAAAGAAGAAAACCTCCAGTTTTGTTTTTGTATAAAACGTGCAGTGGCTTATTAAATTGCACAATAATAACAAATTTAAATCATATGTCAATAATCAAACGCGATATTTATTTACCATAAATAATCTTTGAAGTTGCTTGTCTCGAAGAAAATTTCAAAACATAATTGTTCACATTAATACCAGCTTCTTTAATAGTGACAGTGGGTTTTGTTTGAATTAGTGAATACTTAAAATATCCAATTGCTGATTGCGTTTTAAAGAAATACCTAAAAAATTCATTTATGGCCAAATTAGTGATTTAATTATAACTTTATTGTGTTAAAATAGGATCGAAAATTTTGTATTGAGCTTTACTTATTTGAACATCGATTTTGCTAAAATTTCAATATATAAAAATATTCAAATACAAACAATACAAGAGTAATCGTTGGAATATTTGATACAACATCTTTAATTGAGGCAGTTCTATTGCTTCTTTGTGTATCTAGTTTAATTATTTATGAGCATCGTTGATCATCCTCGTGGAAACTTCAACAAGAAGGTGTCGATTGTCTTTCGTTTACCGTCGTTTACACCGTGCTTACTAGCTGCAGCACCGAAATATTGCTTAGTACCAGCGATAATTTACAGATAATTTTTTAACTTCCCAGTATAGGAAGTTATTGTAATCGGTCCGAAAATCGAAATCGAAAATTTCAACGTATTTTCATCTTTCAAGGTCCCAGGAGCATTTTAAGCAAAAAATTGGGAGGAAGTATGTGTGTGTGTGTGTGTGTATGTGCGTACGGATGTGGTCATTTTTTCCTGCACGATATCGCGCGAACCAAAACTGATATCGACTTCGTTGAGGTGTCGTTTGAAGCGTATTAACCGAAATATGATCTGAAAAGATTTTCATGAAATTCGGTCCAGCCGTTTTTTTGTTTAAGCGACGTAAGTGATTTTTGTACCTGCATGATATCGCCCGAACCACGAAAGATATTGACTTACTTGAGGTGCCGTTCGAAGCGTATTAGCGACAATATAATCTGAAAAGATTTTTATAATATTCGGTCCAGCGGTTTTTTGGTTTAAATGACTTAAGTGGCTTTTGTACCTGCACGATATCGCGCGAACTATAAAAGATATCGACTTAGTTGACGTCCCGTTCGAAGAGTATTAACCAAAATATGATCTGAAAAGATTTTCATAAAATTCGGTCCAGCCGTTTTTTTGTTTAAGCGACGTAAGTGATTTTTGTACCTGCACGATATCGCCCGAACCACGAAAGATATTGACTTACTTGAGGTGCCGTTCGAAGCGCATTAGCGACAATATAATCTGAAAAGATTTTTATAATATTAGGTCCAGCGGTTTTTGGTAAAATGACTTAAGTGATTTTTGTACCTGCACAATACCGCGCGAACTAAAAGCTATATCGACTTCATTAAGGTGCCAAAAAACATTAATACATCAATTTTATATACATTTTCGTCATCCTAATCTTGTAGTTGCGCACATTTAGTTTGACATTTTAGCGAAAATATTGATAAACAATTGTGACAAATTCTCGGTATTATAGATATATTCTATATTGCCTATTGTTCATTTATTATTAAAATATCCAATCATATATTGAACATCCATCATACTGGGAAGTTGATCGTGTGGACCGAAAGGGTCGAACCCACATCCCAACTAGTTTTTTTTTTCCATTACATTTTTATTTTTCTATTTTCTTTTACACATATTTTTAAGTTTTTTTCTCTCCATATATATAGATATTTTAACTCGAATCACTTAAAAATGCACTAAATTGAATTTTCTCTTTAAATATATTACTAGATCATAACATAGATCACTTTTACATAGGCATAAATAATTATATTTTGTACACGTCCATATAGATACATATACATTACGTTTGGGCTCGTTATTGTACCTATAGATATATATATATAGATATATTTATAAATTTTTTTTCGCTCCCGTACACACATATTTTTTTCTTGGTTTTGTTCGCCATCCATTAATTTAAAAAAAAAAAAAAGTCTACAACATATCAAGGACTGAGAGCAATCAAATGGAACAAGACGTTCCGCACGTAGAGGGACCTAAGCCCGGAACTTCGGGAGTCGATGCCGCTTCGGTGTCAAAATTAGACATTCCGAAGTTCTGGGTACACCAGCCCGCCTCCTGGTTTTACCAGGCTGAAATCATGTTTCAGCTGGCGGGCTGCCGGTCAGAAAAATTCAAAATCTACAATGTTATGGCCGCATTTCCGGAAGAGGCGGTAACGGCAATGCGGCTTAGCGCCATAGATTTTGCCACCTCTTCATACGAGGACATAAAACAGCACCTGCTCGAGAAGTACGGCACTTCGGAGAAACGCCGACTCGAGCAGTTGCTGTCAGTGCAAGAGCCTGGAGACCGGAAACCTTCGGAGTTCCTCCAGGCTCTCAAGGCACTAGCGGGCGGGTCGTCGGCGGTCAACGATGATCTGATCCGGAACCTGTGGGAGCGGAGGCTTCCACAGGCCATCCAGATCACGTTGGCCACCTCCGCTGACCAAACACTAGCCGGGCTGGCTGCAACGGCGGACAAAGTATGGGAGGTGCTTCCACACGGAGGCGTCTCATACGCGTCCGCCGTCCGCGCAACTTCGGCCAACGCCGATCCAACATTGGTGTCGCTGCAAAGCGCCATCAATAAACTGACGGCCCGGCTAGACAATCTGGCCAGAAGCCCGCGTAATGCGAGAAGCCGAACACCTGCCAATCGGCAGGGCGGCCCTCGACAGCCCTCGGCCAATCGGCCACAAGGGGCCAATAAAGCCAGGGGTAGCTTGTGCTACTTTCACTACCGGTATGGTAGTGAAGCACGGCAGTGCAAGCCTCCCTGCAGTTTCGGTGGTGGTAAGGCCAAGTCGGCGAAGAAACCACCCACCCAACCTAAAAAAAACTAAAGGGGCAGGGGGTCGACATGAGCGAGCATATAACCGGCCGCTCATATCGTTTATTCGTCAGAGACACCAACAATCGGATGGACTTTCTGATTGATTCGGGCTCTGACGTTTCAATTGTTCCCGCCAAGGCGTTCCCGGCACATAACGGTAGCCCGAACGTCCTTCTGTACGCGGCCAACTGATCACTGAACCGAACTTTCGGCACAAAGTTGCTTGAACTTGAACTCGGCTTACGCCGACGATATGTTTACAACTTTATCATAGCCGACACCACTAAAGCCATTATCGGGGCGGACTTCTTAACGAAGTTCAAATTGTCCGTCGATTTTGAATATCGGCATTTAGTCGACAAGCGCACGAAGTTTCGAATTAACGTGTGCGCTACCGTCGACTACAACCCCAAAACATTTCCATGCCGAGTTATTGGCATATACAAAGAGCTATTAACGAAGTACGCTTCGTTAACAAAACCGCCCAATTTTAACCTTCCGGTTAAACACAATGTGCAACACCACATCGTAACTAAAGGGCAATTACCATTTGTCACCGCTCGGCGACTCCATCCGGAGAAACTGAAGGTGGCAAAGTTAGAGTTCGACCATATGGTCCAATTGGGGATTTGTCGACCTTCGTCGTCCCCCGCAGCATCTCCGCTTCATCTGGTTCCTAAACGGGACTCTCATGACTGGAGGCCATGCGGCGACTACCGTCGCCTTAACGCTGTCACTGTGCCGGATAGATATCCGATCCCGCATATACAGAATTTCTCCGTGAATCTTCACGGCTGCACAATTTTTTCGAAGGTTGACTTGGTACGTGCATACCATCACATACCAATCGCCCCAGAAGACGTGCATAAGACTGCACTCATTACGCCATTCGGCCTATATGAGTTTACACGTATGCCATTCGGCTTACGAAATGCAGCCCAAACCTTTCAAAGGTTCATAAATGAAGTTACGAGAGATCTCGACTTCGTTTATGTATACTTGGACGATATACTTATCGCCAGTAAAACCGAGGATGAACATATCGTTCACCTCGAAGAGCTCTTTAAACGCCTCGATAGCTTCGGTTTAACCATTAAGCTAGAGAAGTGCGTTTTTGGTGCAACAGAGATTAAGTTTCTAAGCCACCGCATCACAAAGGATGGAATACTTCCATCGCCCGATCGGGTTCAGGCTATCGTTGATCTCGCACCTCCAACTTCTCTCAAATCGATCCAGAAGTTTTTGGGAATGGTGAATTTCTATCACCGATTTATCCCAAAATTGGCTGAACAGTTGGTGCCGATAAACGAGCATTTGAGAGACCTTCTCAACCGCTCACGTGCCAATAAAGTTTTTGACTGGCCAGCAGAATGTCAGGCGGCATTCCTCAAGGTGAAAACCTCGATGGCTGAAGCAACTCTGCTGAACCATCCAATCGAGGATGCAAAACACAGTCTTACGACTGACGCCTCTGATTATGCAATCGGAGGCGTTTTGGAACAATTCAACGGTCATCGGTGGAAACCTCTAGCTTTTTATTCCAAAAAGCTGTCACCAACAGAACGGAAGTACTCTGCATTCGATCGCGAACTCCTCGCAATCTATGCAGCGATCAAACACTTCCGTTACTTCGTTGAAGGACGCAATTTCGTGGTCTATCCTGATCACAAACCACTGGTTCGCGCCCTTCACACAAAGACCGAACGATCCCCTCGTCAGACCAGACATTTGGGTCTAATCTCTCAGTTTACCACAGACATCAGACATGTGTCGGGTAAACAAAACGTTGTCGCCGACTACTTGTCGCGCTCACTAGCAACCGACAACGTCGACTCGGTCACCTTCGACCTGCCTACACTGGCTCAGGCTCAACAAGGTGACACAGAGTTGAAGTCTCTACAAGAGCACCCCAGCAACGGCTCACGGGTAAAACCAGTCCTCACACCAATACCATTTACCGCCCATCAGGTGTGGTGTGAAAATAGTATAGGCATTCCTAGGCCTTACATACCCAATTCTCTACGTAGACTAGCGTTCAACTCCGAACATAGTCTCTCACATCCTGGTATTCGCGCTACAAGACGAGCCGTTACCAAGAAATACTTCTGGCCATCGATCAATAAAGACTGCAATGAGTGGTCTCGATCATGCCTAGGTTGCCAAAAGTCCAAAGTTTCACGACATACCAAATCTCCATTGGAGGCTTTCAAACTTCCAAATAATAGATTTGACCACATCCATATGGATATAGTGGGACCCCTACCCCCATCTCGTGGATACTCTTATATCTTAACGATAGTCGATAGATTCACGCGATGGCCTGAAGCATACCCAATTCGGGATATCTCAGCTTCAACAGTGGCAAAGAAATTCGTCACTGAATTCGTCCCACGATTCGGCGTACCACTAGAGATCACAACCGATCAAGGTACGCAGTTCGAATCGAAACTATTCAATGAAGTTGCCAAATTACTCGGCACTCATCGAATCCGGACCACCGCCTACCATCCACAAGCAAACGGCATGGTTGAACGGTTCCACAGGCAACTTAAAGCAGCCTTAATGGCAAGGGACAACACTACTCATTGGAGTGAAGACTTGCCCTTTGTCTTGTTAGGCATACGCACGGCAATTAAGATCGACTTACAATGCTCACCAGCCGAGCTCGCATACGGTCAGAATCTGAGACTTCCAATTCGATTTCTATCCCAACTGATGAGAATCCAATTGAAGAATCAGAATTCCTCTCTCGCCTTCGTTCTCATATGCAGAACATTAAGGCAACACATCCTCGGCAACCCGTCCAAAAGGATGTCTATGTGCCAGAAGCCCTGGAGAACGCCGACTACGTTTTCATACGTGTCGACAGAGTTCGAAAACCTTTCGAACCTCCATACGAGGGCCCATATGAAGTAATCAAACGATTACGAAAACACTTCGTCGTCAAATTGAACGGCACAACCAAGTCAATATCCATTGACAGGCTAAAGCCAGCCTTCGGTTGTGACCGCGACAACGAAGCTAAGCCGTCTAAAGCGGTAACATTCCGTTAACGCTACGCTGGGGGGGAGTATGTAGTGACCGCGTAAAGTTAAATTACCAAACTTTACACAATGTCACACGACAACCCCGACACGATCAAAACGATCAGTCGAAACACTCCATCGATCACCGAACGCAAAGTTCAGTGATCTTGCCGTTTTGTTCCGTCCCTATCACGACTAGTGATCGAGACCTTTTCCGGCATCTCCACTTCCACTCTCTCTCTTGCTACTCGTCCATCGACGCAAAGACACATTTAAAGCCGCAGTCCGCCTTTTAAATAAAACAATTATAAGTGACTTATAAATATATACATATAAATACTTAGATATCTAATTAACCAGTAGTGTAATAATAATAATATATAATAACTATATATAAAGTTTTAATAAATAATATACATTATAATATATGTATAACAAAAACGTGTTTTAATAAAAACCGTATAGTACAGTTTACAACATACTGATAGGGCGAAAATCGGATATATCAGAGGGGGAGGATTTTTTAGGTAATGGAATTACTATGGCTTTTTTCCATAGCAAGGGAACTTGGGAAGTTGTTAGGCAGTAATTAAAAATGTGGGTTAAAGTTTCCACAATTAGGGGGAAAGAAGCTTGATAAATCGAGCAGAAATTCCATCAAATCCAACACTGTTGGAGGAGATGGACAACAATATTTTAAGAACTTCAGATGAGTCCACACAGCGGAAGCTAAAGCCATCAGAACTAAGAGAATCAAAGGAGACAGAATTAGAAGAAGTGGAGGGAACAGGATCAGGAGGACGTTGGATGAAAGATGCATTAAGATGGTTAACATCAGTATCAAAGGGTATAGGCACCGAAGCATGAATACCCAAAGAACGAAGATTATGCCACAGTTTTTTAGATTTTAAAGCAGGATCAAGTTTGCGGGAGTAATACTCGCGTTTAGCGGAGATAACCTTACTAGTGATGAGATTTCGAAGCTTTTTGTATTCGCTGAGGTAGCTAGGGATCTTGGTCCTGCGATAACGTTTATACATGGACTCACGCTGCATTATCAAATCACGGATTTCACGCGAAAACCAAGGACAAGGTGAAGACAGATTGCATCTTCTAGTAACCAAGGGAACACACCGATCATAGAGAGATCGAATAAAAGAGGTCAGGAGATTGACTTTAGTGTCAACACAAGTAGTGTTATATATATCGTCCCAAGGCACAGACGTGGCTAGTTCCGAGAGCCGATCGAAATTGATGTTCTTATAATCGCGATAAGAAAAAGACGAATGTATGGGGGAGTGGCGAAAGGAAAAACGAATGGAGAGAAACAGAATATCATGATCGAGGAAGCTAGGGGGGGAATTTGATTGTGTTTTAACACTGAATCAATAGAGGTTGTAGATAGAACATCAAGTAGGGAAGGATTACAGCAGTTCAGGAAAGTAGGAAGATGATTAAGAATATGTAAGTCCAAAGATGCGAGAAAGAATCTGAGCGAGTTTGCACGTGAATTGTCCCTAAGCAAATTTACATTAAAGTCTCCAGCAACCATTATATTTTCATAATGAAGAGAGAAGCGTGAAACAAAGTTGTGCAACTCAACAGCAATATCGGGGTTAAATATATTAGGGGGACAGTATACATTAACGACAACACGTTTATCATATTTCGATCTTATCTCAACAGCAATGAACTCAAATTGAGAGCCATTCGACTTACCAACAACACTAGATAAAAGCATAGAGGATACATATATGGCAACACCACCACCAGTACGACCAACACGATCATTGCGATGTAGCGAAAAGCCAGGTAGGGAAACAAAAGAGGAAGGGATTTCAGGTTTAAGCCAAGTCTCACTTACTAGCAGAACATGTATTTTAGTACGGTCGCACATATACCTCAGCTCGTCCATTTTGTTTTTTAAGCTCCTTGCATTCATAGTGCATATATTCAGTCGTGAAGTGGAGGAACAGAGAATATTAAGTAGCATCCCCACATTGCACACCCGACTAGAAGAACGATTCATAATTAAATTTTATCATAACGCACAACCAAGAATACAGAAGCAACGACAAAGAAAATATCAAGAAAGCAGAGGAAAATAGAAGGGGAAGAGCCGTAAGAGGAAGCGGAAGAAGAAGATAGAGAGAAACAACACAGTGAGGAGGAAATCTATAAGACCTTAAAATTAAGTTATACTTAAAAATAATAGTTACTATCAACATATACTTAAAAATAATAGTTACTATCATGCGTAGATCGTAGATATTGACCCCAGTGGCAAAGAGCTGCTCCTAAACTTCTTCACTGTGATCCAGGAGTTGACGCAGAGTTGACTGCTTCATCCAGGTCGAGTGCCGAAGTAAATATTTGGGCACGCTTATTTTTTTCCAACTGCACAAATACTAAGCCACGACGAGTAAACACAGATGAAACAAGATTCCTCTTAAGGAGCTTCCGCGCCGTCCGCAGTACATTGGGCCTTCTTTTATTTTAAAATTAACGTTTTCTATCTGCATGAAAATTGCTTCCGTATGCCTTTTTAACCATTTTACACTAAAAAATAAAAATTAAAATACTTCTAATTTTTAGTTTAGGACTATGGACAGAGCACGTCACAAGTCGCTGTATCTCCGAAAGTAATTTGAATTTTGAAAAATCCGCCTGCTAATACACTCACAGGCACAATTAATCGCCCACTTAAATTTTTTGTCACCCTGTTTATTTACGTTAAGTATGGCATATCGCAGACTTTGTTTTTTGTTTAGTGGATATTTAGGAAACAAAATAAACAGTTGGCCTTGCGAAGGGTCTCAAATTTATTTCGCAGAAGCCTTTGCAAAAATTATTCAATGTTTGATCTAATTACCGCCACGTTACCGCGATAACATTTTTCTGCTTATCTTTTCATCTAGTGTTTAAAAGTTCTTTAATTTGTGTCTATAATATTCCTTTTGGTGATTCAAAATATAAAAATGCCGACAGATGTAACTAGTGCAGCTATGGCTGTCGCCTTCGCTGTTGCTGGGTACACTCAACGTCGCATCGCTCGAATATTCGATGTACCTCAAACAACGGTACGGGATGCAATTAGACGATATCGGGAGACTGGCTTATACACCCGGAGACCAGGTGAAGGCAGAAATTGTTGCACTTCCACCCGAGACGACCGCCTTATTGTCAGTAACGTTTTGAGAGATCGCTTTTCCACTTCTACTGAAGGTCGTACACGTCTGTTTGAAGTCAGGAATGTTAGTGTAAGTGAACGCACAATTAAAAGAAGTCCGGCAGAAAGAAATTTAAGGGCTTTTCTTCCAGCTCGTGCTCCACAACTTCTCTCACAGCACCGTAAAGCTAGACTTGTTTTTGCACAAATTGTAATTGGACTATGGAGCAGTGGAAGGACGTACTGTTTTCAAATGAGAGCAGAATAGCGTTAAAAGGTCCAGATGGGCGCCAGCGCGTCTACAGACGCAAAAATGAGAGGTTTGCTCCCTGCGCTATAACCGAAACAGTGGGCTATCAGGGTGGGTCAGTAAGGATTTGAGGAGGTATCTCTTATGAGGCTCGTGCCGATCTTGTCATTTTTGGTAGGGGCAGTGTGAACGCTCATAGGTACGTGGAAGAAGTTCTCCAAGATCACGTCGTACCGTTTGCTCCATTTATTGGAGAAAATATTAGGTTAATGCATGATAATGCACGTTGTCACGTCGCTCGATCTGTCACACAATACCTTAATGAGGTCGTTACTCAGACTTTGCCATGGCCAGCGCGTTGTCCTGATATCAATCCAATCGAGCATGTTTTGGGACAACCTCAAAAGGTGTTCCGGCAAGACTACCAGTACTTACTCCCTTAGGGGAGCTCAAGAACGCTGTGGTAGAGGAGTGACAGAATATCCCTCAGACGGATATTCAGGACAGGACGTCATGGATGGTCTTCCAAACAGGCTTCAAGAAGTCATTAGAGCCCGAGGTGGTAGCACCCATTATTAAATTTGAAGTAATGACTAAAAATTTCCTTTTTTTAATATTCAGTCAACAAGAGACTCGAAAAAGTCGATTTCGTTGAATAAAATGTTAATAAATAATTTTTTTGCTAACATACTATCCATCAAAATTACGTAAAATTAGACGGTTTGTAGACAAACTACAAGAATTACAGGGTGGGCGGTTAATTGTGCCTGTGAGTAATATAGGTCTAAACTTTCAAAATATAAAAAACAAAAAAAAAACAACATTTTAAAATTTCGACAGTGGCATTTAAAGTTCTTCACTACCTCTATTTTTAACTTCCCAGTATAGGAAGTTATTGTAATCGGTCCGAAAATCGAAATAAAAAATTTCAACGTATTTTCATCTTTCAAAGTCCCAGGAGCATTTTAAGCAAAAAATTGGGAGGAAGTATGTGTGTGTGTGTGTGTGTATGTGCGTACGGATGTGGTCATTTTTTCCTGCACGATATCGCGCGAACCAAAACTGATATCGACTTCGTTGAGGTGTCGTTCGAAGCGTATTAACCGAAATATGATCTGAAAAGATTTTCATGAGATTCGGTCCAGCCGTTTTTTTGCTTAAGCGACGTAAGTGATTTCTGTACCTGCACGATATCGCCCGAACCACGAAAGATATTGACTTACTGGAGGTGCCGTTCGAAGTGTATTAGCGGCAATATAATCTGAAAAGATTTTTTATAATATTCGGTCCAGTGGTTTTTTGGTTTAAATGACTTAAGTGATTTTTGTACCTGCACGATACCGCGCGAACTAAAAACTATGTCGACTTCACTGAGGTGCCGAAACACATTAATACCTAATCTTGTAAGTGCGCACATTTAGTTTGACATTTTAGCGAAAATATTGATAAACAATTGTGACAAATTCTCGGTATTATACATATATTCTATATTGCCTATTGTTCATTTATTATTAAAATATCCAATCATAATATTCAACATCCATCATACTGGGAAGTTGATCGTGTGGACCGAAAGGGTCGAACCCACATCCCAACTAGTTTATTTTTTTTATACACATATACATACATATAACCTTTTTATTTTATTATTAACTTCCCAGTATAGGAAGTTATTGTAATCGGTCCGAAAATCGAAATCGAAAATTTCAACGTATTTTCATCTTTCAAGGTCCCAGGAGCATTTTAAGCAAAAAATTGGGAGGAAGTATGTGTGTGTGTGTGTGTGTGTGTATGTATGTGCGTACGGATGTGGTCATTTTTTCCTGCACGATATCGCGCGAACCAAAACTGATATCGACTTCGTTGAGGTGTCGTTTGAAGCGTATTAACCGAAATATGATCTGAAAAGATTTTCATGAAATTCGGTCCAGCCGTTTTTTTGTTTAAGCGACGTAAGTGATTTTTGTACCTGCATGATATCGCCCGAACCACGAAAGATATTGACTTACTTGAGGTGCCGTTCGAAGCGTATTAGCGACAATATAATCTGAAAAGATTTTTATAATATTCGGTCCAGCGGTTTTTTGGTTTAAATGACTTAAGTGGCTTTTGTACCTGCACGATATCGCGCGAACTATAAAAGATATCGACTTAGTTGGCGTCCCGTTCGAAGAGTATTAACCAAAATATGATCTGAAAAGATTTTCATAAAATTCGGTCCAGCCGTTTTTTTGTTTAAGCGACGTAAGTGATTTTTGTACCTGCACGATATCGCCCGAACCACGAAAGATATTGACTTACTTGAGGTGCCGTTCGAAGCGCATTAGCGACAATATAATCTGAAAAGAATTTTATAATATTAGGTCCAGCGGTTTTTGGTAAAATGACTTAAGTGATTTTTGTACCTGCACAATACCGCGCGAACTAAAAGCTATATCGACTTCATTAAGGTGCCAAAAAACATTAATACATCAATTTTATATACATTTTCGTCATCCTAATCTTGTAGTTGCGCACATTTAGTTTGACATTTTAGCGAAAATATTGATAAACAATTGTGACAAATTCTCGGTATTATAGATATATTCTATATTGCCTATTGTTCATTTATTATTAAAATATCCAATCATATATTGAACATCCATCATACTGGGAAGTTGATCGTGTGGACCGAAAGGGTCGAACCCACATCCCAACTAGTTTTTTTCCATTACATTTTTATTTTTCTATTTTCTTTTACACATATTTTTAAGTTTTTTTCTCTCCATATATATAGATATTTTAACTCGAATCACTTAAAAATGCACTAAATTGAATTTTCTCTTTAAATATATTACTAGATCATAACATAGATCACTTTTACATAGGCATAAATAATTATATTTTGTACACGTCCATATAGATACATATACATTACGTTTGGGCTCGTTATTGTACCTATAGATATATATATATAGATATATTTATAAATTTTTTTTCGCTCCCGTACACACATATTTTTTTCTTGGTTTTGTTCGCCATCCATTAATTTAAAAAAAAAAAAAAGTCTACAACATATCAAGGACTGAGAGCAATCAAATGGAACAAGACGTTCCGCACGTAGAGGGACCTAAGCCCGGAACTTCGGGAGTCGATGCCGCTTCGGTGTCAAAATTAGACATTCCGAAGTTCTGGGTACACCAGCCCGCCTCCTGGTTTTACCAGGCTGAAATCATGTTTCAGCTGGCGGGCTGCCGGTCAGAAAAATTCAAAATCTACAATGTTATGGCCGCATTGCCGGAAGAGGCGGTAACGGCAATGCGGCTTAGCGCGATAGATTTTGCCACCTCTTCATACGAGGACATAAAACAGCACCTGCTCGAGAAGTACGGCACTTCGGAGAAACGCCGACTCGAGCAGTTGCTGTCAGTGCAAGAGCCTGGAGACCGGAAACCTTCGGAGTTCCTCCAGGCTCTCAAGGCACTAGCGGGCGGGTCGTCGGCGGTCAACGATGATCTGATCCGGAACCTGTGGGAGCGGAGGCTTCCACAGGCCATCCAGATCACGTTGGCCACCTCCGCTGACCAAACACTAGCCGGGCTGGCTGCAACGGCGGACAAAGTATGGGAGGTGCTTCCACACGGAGGCGTCTCATACGCGTCCGCCGTCCGCGCAACTTCGGCCAACGCCGATCCAACATTGGTGTCGCTGCAAAGCGCCATCAATAAACTGACGGCCCGGCTAGACAATCTGGCCAGAAGCCCGCGTAATGCGAGAAGCCGAACACCTGCCAATCGGCAGGGCGGCCCTCGACAGCCCTCGGCCAATCGGCCACAAGGGGCCAATAAAGCCAGGGGTAGCTTGTGCTACTTTCACTACCGGTATGGTAGTGAAGCACGGCAGTGCAAGCCTCCCTGCAGTTTCGGTGGTGGTAAGGCCAAGTCGGCGAAGAAACCACCCACCCAACCTAAAAAAAACTAAAGGGGCAGGGGGTCGACATGAGCGAGCATATAACCGGCCGCTCATATCGTTTATTCGTCAGAGACACCAACAATCGGATGGACTTTCTGATTGATTCGGGCTCTGACGTTTCAATTGTTCCCGCCAAGGCGTTCCCGGCCCATAACGGTAGCCCGAACGTCTTTCTGTACGCGGCCAACTGATCACTGATCCGAACTTTCGGCACAAAGTTGCTTGAACTTGAACTCGGCTTACGCCGACGATATGTTTACAACTTTATCATAGCCGACACCACTAAAGCCATTATCGGGGCGGACTTCTTAACGAAGTTCAAATTGTCCGTCGATTTTGAATATCGGCATTTAGTCGACAAGCGCACGAAGTTTCGAATTAACGTGTGCGCTACCGTCGACTACAACCCCAAAACATTTCCATGCCGAGTTATTGGCATATACAAAGAGCTATTAACGAAGTACGCTTCGTTAACAAAACCGCCCAATTTTAACCTTCCGGTTAAACACAATGTGCAACACCACATCGTAACTAAAGGGCAATTACCATTTGTCACCGCTCGGCGACTCCATCCGGAGAAACTGAAGGTGGCAAAGTTAGAGTTCGACCATATGGTCCAATTGGGGATTTGTCGACCTTCGTCGTCCCCCGCAGCATCTCCGCTTCATCTGGTTCCTAAACGGGACTCTCATGACTGGAGGCCATGCGGCGACTACCGTCGCCTTAACGCTGTCACTGTGCCGGATAGATATCCGATCCCGCATATACAGAATTTCTCCGTGAATCTTCACGGCTGCACAATTTTTTCGAAGGTTGACTTGGTACGTGCATACCATCACATACCAATCGCCCCAGAAGACGTGCATAAGACTGCACTCATTACGCCATTCGGCCTATATGAGTTTACACGTATGCCATTCGGCTTACGAAATGCAGCCCAAACCTTTCAAAGGTTCATAAATGAAGTTACGAGAGATCTCGACTTCGTTTATGTATACTTGGACGATATACTTATCGCCAGTAAAACCGAGGATGAACATATCGTTCACCTCGAAGAGCTCTTTAAACGCCTCGATAGCTTCGGTTTAACCATTAAGCTAGAGAAGTGCGTTTTTGGTGCAACAGAGATTAAGTTTCTAAGCCACCGCATCACAAAGGATGGAATACTTCCATCCCCCGATCGGGTTCAGGCTATCGTTGATCTCGCACCTCCAACTTCTCTCAAATCGATCCAGAAGTTTTTGGGAATGGTGAATTTCTATCACCGATTTATCCCAAAATTGGCTGAACAGTTGGTGCCGATAAACGAGCATTTGAGAGACCTTCTCAACCGCTCACGTGCCAATAAAGTTTTTGACTGGCCAGCAGAATGTCAGGCGGCATTCCTCAAGGTGAAAACCTCGATGGCTGAAGCAACTCTGCTGAACCATCCAATCGAGGATGCAAAATACAGTCTTACGACTGACGCCTCTGATTATGCAATCGGAGGCGTTTTGGAACAATTCAACGGTCATCGGTGGAAACCTCTAGCTTTTTATTCCAAAAAGCTGTCACCAACAGAACGGAAGTACTCTGCATTCGATCGCGAACTCCTCGCAATCTATGCAGCGATCAAACACTTCCGTTACTTCGTTGAAGGACGCAATTTCGTGGTCTATCCTGATCACAAACCACTGGTTCGCGCCCTTCACACAAAGACCGAACGATCCCCTCGTCAGACCAGACATTTGGGTCTAATCTCTCAGTTTACCACAGACATCAGACATGTGTCGGGTAAACAAAACGTTGTCGCCGACTACTTGTCGCGCTCACTAGCAACCGACAACGTCGACTCGGTCACCTTCGACCTGCCTACACTGGCTCAGGCTCAACAAGGTGACACAGAGTTGAAGTCTCTACAAGAGCACCCCAGCAACGGCTCACGGGTAAAACCAGTCCTCACACCAATACCATTTACCGCCCATCAGGTGTGGTGTGAAAATAGTATAGGCATTCCTAGGCCTTACATACCCAATTCCCTACGTAGACTAGCGTTCAACTCCGAACATAGTCTCTCACATCCTGGTATTCGCGCTACAAGACGAGCCGTTACCAAGAAATACTTCTGGCCATCGATCAATAAAGACTGCAATGAGTGGTCTCGATCATGCCTAGGTTGCCAAAAGTCCAAAGTTTCACGACATACCAAATCTCCATTGGAGGCTTTCAAACTTCCAAATAATAGATTTGACCATATCCATTTAGGACTTTAAGGTCCCTAAATAAACTCAAGTCTGTTTAACCATATAAAACAACTTTTATTTCATAACTATAAATTCACTTATGGTTAATCACTTATTTACTAGGCGGCAAGCACTCAATTACTAGGCGGCAGGGGACTGGCGGCGACGAGAGTCGAGATCGGACTGATTTTCTGATTTTAGAATTGACTGTGATCTGCCAGATCACCGCGCCGTTATTACGGCATCGCTTTGTTACAATACGAACTGAGCATCGACTCTCGTCGCCACATCACTCCCCCTCCACGAACAAAATTTTACTAACTATAAAATTTTAATACTACCTTTGTTACCTGTACTAGTGCTCTCTTATTTCTGCCCTTATTCTATTAAGTATCCTATTTTTAATACTACTTGCTATTACGTCCTTATCCTTAATTTCGGCCACGTTGGGACGAAGCTAACTGATGCATCTTGATTTCTGGGACCTGTCAAGGGAGTCTGAAACGTGCACTTCGAAATTATCGTTATTACTATTTAGTAAACTTATTACTTGCGTTACTTGGAGCCTAAATTCACATGAAACAATTGAAATGTTATAGCAATGGTAATAGGGTAATAGTTCCCCTTTAACTCGATTTCTAAATTGTGGATTTGGGATAGCGCCCTAGCCTATGCCCGACGGGGTTGGTCAGTGGTTAATCCTGGGGTAGTCTAAACCGGACTTTTCGCCCGTAACGCGTTGTAGTTCCCTGTTCTTCGGCATTTGTTGGCTCTTTGTTCCGCTCCGGTAGTACGGTGTTTGTCGCGGCTGATGGGTTTTCAGTTGTTGAGTACGCGGGTTTAAGTCGATCCAGCGAAATCCTGACACCGCGACCTTTCACCTCCACTTGGAAATATTTGTCCTTCCGCTGCGTGACTCGGTAGGGGCCGTCGAATGGCGGCTGCAATGGTGGTCGTACAGTGTCATTTCGGACGAAGACGTGTGTACAACTCCCTAAGTCTTCGTGGATGAATACGCTTTGGCTGCCGTGATGGGCGGTAGTTGTTGGCCTCATGCTCTGCATGGCGCGACGCAGCTCCTTTACAAACTCTGATTCCGGCTGTTTTTTTGCCGGTTCCGACAGAAATTCACCTGGAAGGCGGAGTGTGGTCCCGTACACCATTTCTGCCGGTGTCGCGTTAAGGTCCGGCTTGAAGGTAGATCTCAATCCAAGGAGGACCGTTGGCAAGACCTCTGTCCAGTTGCTTGACTTCCTACACATTATTGCCCCCTTCAAGATGCGATGCCACCGTTCCACCAGGCCGTTCGCCTGCGGGTGATAGGGTGTAGTACGTAGATGTGTGATTCCTAATATGCTCGTCAACTCGCGAAATAAGGACGACTCAAATTGCCGCCCTAAGTCAGTTGTGACTCTCAGTGGTACGCCGTATTTTGAGATCCAACCTTCAACAAAGTGCCGGGCTACGGTCTCGGCTGTGATATCGGTCATAGGGATTGCCTCAGGCCACCGGGTAAAACGGTCGATGCAAGTAAAACAATATCGATAACCTTTGGACGGTGGTAGTGGGCCGATTATATCTATATTCACGTGCGCGAACCGCTCTGTAGGGGGGACGTACTTGGTTATGGGTGTTTTCGTATGCCGTTGGACCTTTGACCGTTGGCAGGGAACACAGGCTTTCACGAAGGCCGCGCAATCTCTTCTAAGGTTGGGCCAGACGAATCTCTCGCCTACTAACTTGATCGTGCCCCTAACGCCGGGATGGGAGAGGTTGTGCATGGTCTGCAGGACTTGTTGTCGCATTGTCTCCGGAACCAACGGGCGTACTTGTCCCTGCGATACGTCGCAGTATACCGCTACATCGGTGTTCGGTAATATCAGCTGCTTGATGACCATCGATGATTTGTCCGTATTTCTTAGCTCTTCCAGCTCTCGGTCTCGTTGCTGATGTTCCGCCAACTGTTGATAATCGATCGCTTCAAGGTTAGTGGTGGTCGCCTCGATCCGTGACAGTGTATCTGCGACAATATTCTCCTTCCCTGCTATATGGCGAATGTCCGTTGTAAACTGACCAATGTAGTCTAGTTGCCTCACCCGACGAGGTGAGTTACTGTCCGAACTTTGCTTGAAGGCGAACGTTAGTGGTTTATGATCGGTCATGATATGAAATGTCCGTCCTTCCAAAAGGTTCGTGAAACGTCTTATAGCTTTGTATACCGCCAGTAGTTCTCTATCATACGTACTGTATTTCTGCTCTGCTGTCGTCAGCTTCTTGGAGAAGAAAGCAAGTGGCTTCAGCGTAGTTCCGTCTACCTGGTGCAGGGCTGCCCCCACGGCGATCTCTGACGCGTCCACGTGCAGAACCAACTTCGCATCTGGGGATGGATGCGTCAACAACGCTGCTTCAGCCAGATCTTTTTTGCACCCGTCAAACGCCTCGATGGTCTCCGAAGTCCACTCTATTTTGCTGTTGTCATTCTTTCTATTTCCTTTAATCAGCCCCCTGAGCTTTATTTGATTATTCACGGCGTTGGGTATGAATCTTTGATAGAATGTGATTAGGGCCAGAAATCTTTTTAAGTCTTTTGCCAGCTTCGGGCGACTAAAATTTTTTACTGCCTCTACTTTTTCCTCCAGTGGTCTTATGCCGTCCTTACTCACCGTGTGACCCAGAAATTTCACCTCCTCCTGACCTAGTTGGCACTTCGCTACGTTCACCGTTAAACCGTGTTTGCGCAATATTGAAAATACCTCGCGCAAGTGGGCCCGATGCTCGTCGATGCTGCTAGACGCTATGCATATGTCGTCGACGTACGAAAAGACATAATCGTGACCCCTGAGTATCTCATGCATGTAGCGTTGCAGGGTCTGTCCGGCGTTACATAGGCCGAAGGTCATGTAATTGAATTCGTAGAGACCGAAGGGTGTAGTTATCGCAGTCTTCGCGGTATGTTCAGGCTTAATCGGTATCTGATGGTACGCTTTGTGGAGGTCAATCGTAGAGAAAATTGTCTTGCCGAAACAAATATTCGAGAAATCTTGTATAAATGGGATCGGATATCGGTCTGGAGTCGTGACGGCGTTTAAGCGGCGATAGTCTCCGCATGGTCTCCATCCTCCGTCAGCTTTCTTCACCAAATGTAAGGGGCTGGACCAATTGCTCTTGGATGGTTTACAAATTCCCATTTGCAGCAAATACTCAAATTCGGCTTTAGCAATCTTCAATTTATCCGGTGCCAGTCTCCGCGGCTTTGAGAAAATTGGTGGTCCTTTCGTCTCGATGTAATGAGTGACGGTAGTCGGAGACAAGGTTTTTTGTGTTACGGCCGCCGGCGTCGTGATATCGACGAATTCTTGTAATAATTCCGCGAAGGGGTTATTCGTGTTTATCATTGTAATTCGTCCGCTTGTTACCGCCCTGACCGCACCTACCACCGAGATATTCGTTCTCCTGTCGATTAAACGCGCGCCCTTGAGATCGATTAATAATCCATAATAATCCAAGAAATCGGCTCCAATTATGGCACTGGTCGTCTGTGCGATGATGAAAGTCCATGTAAAGCGCCGGCGAAACCCTAAACTCAGGGTGACGCACTTAATCCCATACGTAGGGATTGGTGTTCCGTTCGCCGCGTATAGCTGATACCCTGATGTCGTGTTCTTCATATCCTTGGTGTTAGGTGTAATTATCGAGACGTCCGCTCCCGAGTCTATTAGAAACTTAGTCCCGGTGAGCTCATCTCGGATAAAGAGGCGTTTACACTTCGCCCCACCTAATGTCGCCTCCCTTATTAGGTGTTTCGCGAGTTTCCCGCCGGTGCTGGCTTCTCATACCCGCAAGGTTTCCTGCACTTGGTGGCTTTTGCACCAAACTTCCGGTGGTAATAGCATACCCAGCCTTGTGGGCGACCTCTACTGCGCGACCTTGATCGTGGTCCTCGGTGGGCGAATCTGGGTTGCCTAACCTGCAACGATGCAATTGCTCTCGTTAGCTCGTCAACCTTTGCCTCCAACGTTGTGGTCGGTGAAGTTTGCCTGGGTGATTTGTTGCTTACCCCTGCTATACTATTGAAATCACTGACCTCTAAGATCTTATCGGCCATAGAGGACAATGATTCGAGGTCGTCTTTACTAGCCGATAATATTGCGCGAACTTGCACAGGCAGTCTATTTAGCCACAACGAGCGTAATAAGGCATCCGTAGTGCTCTGGCCTCCGAGGTGTCGCATCTCGTTCAGCAATTGTGAAGGGCGCTTATCGCCCAAGGCCACGTCGTTCAGTAACTTCGATATTTTCGCCTCGTCGGAATCCGAGTACCTTTTTAACAGACATTTTTTTAAGTTGTTGTACTTGTCGTTCTCTGGTGGGTACAACACCGCACCACGCACTTGCTGAAGGACTCTCCCGTCGATTGCGCCGACTACATGATTAAATTTGGTTACGTCCGTTGTTATGCCGCATGTGTTAAACTGCGCTTCCATTTGCGCAAACCAAATTTCTGGCGATTCCTCCCAGAATGGTGGAGTCTTCATCGAGATTCTCGACACTTCTTCGTTACGTGTGTGGTCACACTTGCTAGCACCCGCGTTCTCACTATCCACCATGTTGAGTATTTGTGCTTCTATGATTCTTAAATTTCCGGTTTTATACCTTGGGGCTCTCGGGGAAACGCGTAAAAATATGAACTGGTAGGAATACTTGCTATTCTACTTTAGGACCTTTGTGCCTTACTTCCGACTCGCGACTTCGTCGTTCTGACTTCGTTACCGCCTTTTGGTAGCCACGTTTCTTCTAAGTTAGGCACAACAAGAGGCCCAACGAAAACAAAATAGGAAAAAATATATATATGGGACAGAATAAAAGAAAGGAATGGCTGCTTAGCACAGCTCGAAGAGGTTTCGACGACCAAAAAGATATAAATTTTTTATATAATAAGGGATTTTACCCTCTATTCTTCGATATATGTTTTCCTTTTCTAGCTTAGAAACCGCCTTTATATTTCTCTATCCACTCCTAGTTTAAATCATGCCTTAATTCTATTCTTAACCTAATGCTTTTTTAACGCGAAATTCAAATTCTCTATGCCTATTCCCTACTACTGTAAAATTATTTCATACTTCCTTATTTTTCAATTTCTTGTAAACTAAAAAAAATATTTCCTTTCCAGTTCTCTACTAACACTATGGAATGTATCCTACTTATCCTACTTTTGTTTGCTTGTTTCAAGACGATGACTACTCAAGAAGTATCCCAACTTGTCAGACCGTACTATATATTTGCCTATATTTGGCCATTTTCATATATTTTCCGCATCCAAAGTTCCTTTTATTATAGCTTCACAATAATTTATCACCATTTCCTTAATGCATCAGCTATGTATTTAGATTCACTCTTATTAATATTGCTATAATTTGTAATCGGCGGTTAAAGACAGATAAGAATTTTAATAACGGACTTCCGATAAACGAGAAATAGGAAGGTCTAATGAGGTATAACGAAATATAGTTTTGAAAAAACACTGCAATTACCCAGAGAACTAACTTTGCTAAAACATTCCAAATATATTTCAACATACGCGAATTCTTTCACTTTCAATTCAATTTCTTTCTTTCAATTTCACTTATATTTTACCGCTCTTAATATCCGCTATTTCAAGTACACGTTTCAAAAACCTTATATTCTATAGTACTTACGGTTACTAGTACCGTTCTTGTATTTACAGCTGCGTTGTCCCAGCGTGCTCGTTACATTTGTTCTTTACCGCTACTTATTCCTTTTAACAATCTTTGCCTATACTAATCACCTCACCTAAAAGAAACAAAATTTACCAAGTAATTTACGTATTTCTACTAACTAATTTAACTTAACTTAACTTAATTTGGTTCCTAGTTGTTCCGTACGTCACGTGCAGTCTTCGTTACAATTTTTCCTTCCTTTAATTTATTGCTTAACGGCTGGTGTGCTGGTGGTGGATTCTCCTTTGTTATGCTGTTCTCCAGGTGGTTTTGCTACATTCAAATTAGCACCGTATTTCCTGTACCGCTTTTGCAGAATGCCGGCTAACGGTCGATGAAATCACGTTGTATGGTTGCTTCTATTTTCTCCGAAAAAAATCTCGTGCTGCTGCGATCACTTTAAAACTTTAAAATTATTTTTCCCTTGGCTGTAATCGCCAAAAACTGCACTTGTATGAAGATGATGAAAAGATGAATTCCGATTTCGCTTATTTTCCACAGTTTGAGTTTAACTTTTTTGTTCAACATGTGGTTTACAAGTCTATTGTTTCGACTGACCACGGTAATAACTGGGAAAAAAAAAGTTCGCCGTCGATAGGTCACCACTTTAGGACTTTAAGGTCCCTAAATAAACTCAAGTCTGTTTAACCATATAAAACAACTTTTATTTCATAACTATAAATTCACTTATGGTTAATCACTTATTTACTAGGCGGCAAGCACTCAATTACTAGGCGGCAGGGGACTGGCGGCGACGAGAGTCGAGATCGGACTGATTTTCTGATTTTAGAATTATTGACTGTGATCTGCCAGATCACGGCGCCGTTATTACGGCATCGCTTTGTTACAATACGAACTGAGCATCGACTCTCGTCGCCACATCCATATGGATATAGTGGGACCCCTACCCCCATCTCGTGGATACGCTTATATCTTAACGATAGTCGATAGATTCACGCGATGGCCTGAAGCATACCCAATTCGGGATATCTCAGCTTCAACAGTGGCAAAGAAATTCGTCACTGAATTCGTCCCACGATTCGGCGTACCACTAGAGATCACAACCGATCAAGGTACGCAGTTCGAATCGAAACTATTCAATGAAGTTGCCAAATTACTCGGCACTCATCGAATCCGGACCACCGCCTACCATCCACAAGCAAACGGCATGGTTGAACGGTTCCACAGGCAACTTAAAGCAGCCTTAATGGCAAGGGACAACACTACTCATTGGAGTGAAGACTTGCCCTTTGTCTTGTTAGGCATACGCACGGCAATTAAGATCGACTTACAATGCTCACCAGCCGAGCTCGCATACGGTCAGAATCTGAGACTTCCAATTCGATTTCTATCCCAACTGATGAGAATCCAATTGAAGAATCAGAATTCCTCTCTCGCCTTCGTTCTCATATGCAGAACATTAAGGCAACACATCCTCGGCAACCCGTCCAAAAGGATGTCTATGTGCCAGAAGCCCTGGAGAACGCCGACTACGTTTTCATACGTGTCGACAGAGTTCGAAAACCTTTCGAACCTCCATACGAGGGCCCATATGAAGTAATCAAACGATTACGAAAACACTTCGTCGTCAAATTGAACGGCACAACCAAGTCAATATCCATTGACAGGCTAAAGCCAGCCTTCGGTTGTGACCGCGACAACGAAGCTAAGCCGTCTAAAGCGGTAACATTCCGTTAACGCTACGCTGGGGGGGGAGTATGTAGTGACCGCGTAAAGTTAAATTACCAAACTTTACACAATGTCACACGACAACCCCGACACGATCAAAACGATCAGTCGAAACACTCCATCGATCACCGAACGCAAAGTTCAGTGATCTTGCCGTTTTGTTCCGTCCCTATCACGACTAGTGATCGAGACCTTTTCCGGCATCTCCACTTCCACTCTCTCTCTTGCTACTCGTCCATCGACGCAAAGACACATTTAAAGCCGCAGTCCGCCTTTTAAATAAAACAATTATAAGTGACTTATAAATATATACATATAAATACTTAGATATCTAATTAACCAGTAGTGTAATAATAATAATATATAATAACTATATATAAAGTTTTAATAAATAATATACATTATAATATATGTATAACAAAAACGTGTTTTAATAAAAACCGTATAGTACAGTTTACAACATACTGATAGGGCGAAAATCGGATATATCAGAGGGGGAGGATTTTTTAGGTAATGGAATTACTATGGCTTTTTTCCATAGCAAGGGAACTTGGGAAGTTGTTAGGCAGTAATTAAAAATGTGGGTTAAAGTTTCCACAATTAGGGGGAAAGAAGCTTGATAAATCGAGCAGAAATTCCATCAAATCCAACACTGTTGGAGGAGATGGACAACAATATTTTAAGAACTTCAGATGAGTCCACACAGCGGAAGCTAAAGCCATCAGAACTAAGAGAATCAAAGGAGACAGAATTAGAAGAAGTGGAGGGAACAGGATCAGGAGGACGTTGGATGAAAGATGCATTAAGATGGTTAACATCAGTATCAAAGGGTATAGGCACCGAAGCATGAATACCCAAAGAACGAAGATTATGCCACAGTTTTTTAGATTTTAAAGCAGGATCAAGTTTGCGGGAGTAATACTCGCGTTTAGCGGAGATAACCTTACTAGTGATGAGATTTCGAAGCTTTTTGTATTCGCTGAGGTAGCTAGGGATCTTGGTCCTGCGATTACGTTTATACATGGACTCACGCTGCATTATCAAATCACGGATTTCACGCGAAAACCAAGGACAAGGTGAAGACAGATTGCATCTTCTAGTAACCAAGGGAACACACCGATCATAGAGAGATCGAATAAAAGAGGTCAGGAGATTGACTTTAGTGTCAACACAAGTAGTGTTATATATATCGTCCCAAGGCACCGACGTGGCTAGTTCCGAGAGCCGATCGAAATTGATGTTCTTATAATCGCGATAAGAAAAAGACGAATGTATGGGGGAGTGGCGAAAGGAAAAACGAATGGAGAGAAACAGAATATCATGATCGAGGAAGCTAGGGGGGAATTTGATTGTGTTTTAACACTGAATCAATAGAGGTTGTAGATAGAACATCAAGTAGGGAAGGATTACAGCAGTTCAGGAAAGTAGGAAGATGATTAAGAATATGTAAGTCCAAAGATGCGAGAAAGAATCTGAGCGAGTTTGCACGTGAATTGTCCCTAAGCAAATTTACATTAAAGTCTCCAGCAACCATTATATTTTCATAATGAAGAGAGAAGCGTGAAACAAAGTTGTGCAACTCAACAGCAATATCGGGGTTAAATATATTAGGGGGACAGTATACATTAACGACAACACGTTTATCATATTTCGATCTTATCTCAACAGCAATGAACTCAAATTGAGAGCCACTCGACTTACCAACAACACTAGATAAAAGCATAGAGGATACATATATGGCAACACCACCACCAGTACGACCAACACGATCATTGCGATGTAGCGAAAAGCCAGGTAGGGAAACAAAAGAGGAAGGGATTTCAGGTTTAAGCCAAGTCTCACTTACTAGCAGAACATGTATTTTAGTACGGTCGCACATATACCTCAGCTCGTCCATTTTGTTTTTTAAGCTCCTTGCATTCATAGTGCATATATTCAGTCGTGAAGTGGAGGAACAGAGAATATTAAGTAGCATCCCCACATTGCACACCCGACTAGAAGAACGATTCATAATTAAATTTTATCATAACGCACAACCAAGAATACAGAAGCAACGACAAAGAAAATATCAAGAAAGCAGAGGAAAATAGAAGGGGAAGAGCCGTAAGAGGAAGCGGAAGAAGAAGATAGAGAGAAACAACACAGTGAGGAGGAAATCTATAAGACCTTAAAATTAAGTTATACTTAAAAATAATAGTTACTATCAACATATACTTAAAAATAATAGTTACTATCATGCGTAGATCGTAGATATTGACCCCAGTGGCAGAGAGCTGCTCCTAAACTTCTTCACTGTGATCCAGGAGTTGACGCAGAGTTGACTGCTTCATCCAGGTCGAGTGCCGAAGTAAATATTTGGGCACGCTTATTTTTTTCCAACTGCACAAATACTAAGCCACGACGAGTAAACACAGATGAAACAAGATTCCTCTTAAGGAGCTTCCGCGCCGTCCGCAGTACATTGGGCCTTCTTTTATTTTAAAATTAACGTTTTCTATCTGCATGAAAATTGCTTCCGTATGCCTTTTTAACCATTTTACACTAAAAAATAAAAATTAAAATACTTCTAATTTTTAGTTTAGGACTATGGACAGAGCACGTCACAAGTCGCTGTATCTCCGAAAGTAATTTGAATTTTGAAAAATCCGCCTGCTAATACACTCACAGGCACAATTAATCGCCCACTTAAATTTTTTGTCACCCTGTTTATTTACGTTAAGTATGGCATATCGCAGACTTTGTTTTTTGTTTAGTGGATATTTAGGAAACAAAATAAACAGTTGGCCTTGCGAAGGGTCTCAAATTTATTTCGCAGAAGCCTTTGCAAAAATTATTCAATGTTTGATCTAATTACCGCCACGTTACCGCGATAACATTTTTCTGCTTATCTTTTCATCTAGTGTTTAAAAGTTCTTTAATTTGTGTCTATAATATTCCTTTTGGTGATTCAAAATATAAAAATGCCGACAGATGTAACTAGTGCAGCTATGGCTGTCGCCTTCGCTGATGCTGGGTACACTCAACGTCGCATCGCTCGAATATTCGATGTACCTCAAACAACGGTACGGGATGCAATTAGACGATATCGGGAGACTGGCTTATACACCCGGAGACCAGGTGAAGGCAGAAATTGTTGCACTTCCACCCGAGACGACCGCCTTATTGTCAGTAACGTTTTGAGAGATCGCTTTTCCACTTCTACTGAAGGTCGTACACGTCTGTTTGAAGTCAGGAATGTTAGTGTAAGTGAACGCACAATTAAAAGAAGTCCGGCAGAAAGAAATTTAAGGGCTTTTCTTCCAGCTCGTGCTCCACAACTTCTCTCACAGCACCGTAAAGCTAGACTTGTTTTTGCACAAATTGTAATTGGACTATGGAGCAGTGGAAGGACGTACTGTTTTCAAATGAGAGCAGAATAGCGTTAAAAGGTCCAGATGGGCGCCAGCGCGTCTACAGACGCAAAAATGAGAGGTTTGCTCCCTGCGCTATAACCGAAACAGTGGGCTATCAGGGTGGGTCAGTAAGGATTTGAGGAGGTATCTCTTATGAGGCTCGTGCCGATCTTGTCATTTTTGGTAGGGGCAGTGTGAACGCTCATAGGTACGTGGAAGAAGTTCTCCAAGATCACGTCGTACCGTTTGCTCCATTTATTGGAGAAAATATTAGGTTAATGCATGATAATGCACGTTGTCACGTCGCTCGATCTGTCACACAATACCTTAATGAGGTCGATACTCAGACTTTGCTATGGCCAGCGCGTTGTCCTGATATCAATCCAATCGAGCATGTTTTGGGACAACCTCAAAAGGTGTTCCGGCAAGACTACCAGTACTTACTCCCTTAGGGGAGCTCAAGAACGCTGTGGTAGAGGAGTGACAGAATATCCCTCAGACGGATATTCAGGACAGGACGTCATGGATGGTCTTCCAAACAGGCTTCAAGAAGTCATTAGAGCCCGAGGTGGTAGCACCCATTATTAAATTTGAAGTAATGACTAAAAATTTCCTTTTTTTAATATTCAGTCAACAAGAGACTCGAAAAAGTCGATTTCGTTGAATAAAATGTTAATAAATAATTTTTTTGCTAACATACTATCCATCAAAATTACGTAAAATTAGACGGTTTGTAGACAAACTACAAGAATTACAGGGTGGGCGGTTAATTGTGCCTGTGAGTAATATAGGTCTAAACTTTCAAAATATAAAAAACAAAAAAAAAAACAACATTTTAAAATTTCGACAGTGGCATTTAAAGTTCTTCACTACCTCTATTTTTAACTTCCCAGTATAGGAAGTTATTGTAATCGGTCCGAAAATCGAAATAAAAAATTTCAACGTATTTTCATCTTTCAAAGTCCCAGGAGCATTTTAAGCAAAAAATTGGGAGGAAGTATGTGTGTGTGTGTGTGTATGTGCGTACGGATGTGGTCATTTTTTCCTGCACGATATCGCGCGAACCAAAACTGATATCGACTTCGTTGAGGTGTCGTTCGAAGCGTATTAACCGAAATATGATCTGAAAAGATTTTCATGAGATTCGGTCCAGCCGTTTTTTTGCTTAAGCGACGTAAGTGATTTCTGTACCTGCACGATATCGCCCGAACCACGAAAGATATTGACTTACTGGAGGTGCCGTTCGAAGTGTATTAGCGGCAATATAATCTGAAAAGATTTTTTATAATATTCGGTCCAGTGGTTTTTTGGTTTAAATGACTTAAGCGATTTTTGTACCTGCACGATACCGCGCGAACTAAAAACTATGTCGACTTCACTGAGGTGCCGAAACACATTAATACCTAATCTTGTAAGTGCGCACATTTAGTTTGACATTTTAGCGAAAATATTGATAAACAATTGTGACAAATTCTCGGTATTATACATATATTCTATATTGCCTATTGTTCATTTATTATTAAAATATCCAATCATAATATTCAACATCCATCATACTGGGAAGTTGATCGTGTGGACCGAAAGGGTCGAACCCACATCCCAACTAGTTAAATTCTTTTATTTAACTTGCATGGTATGTGACCAAATCTTGGAAGTTAAATTGGACCCACTTCCCGGTTTCGGATAGAGGTGAAATTTTGCATACACGTTCAGTTTGGATGACAATGCAATCTGGCCATTTTGTAAAAATATCAAGATGGCGGTTCCAAAATGGCGGCCGATTTTTGAAATTGTGCTCCGCGGCCCTCTGACATGGGTATCAAATGAAAGGATATGACAGGTAGAACACAATTAGCTATGTGGCGTCATTCCAAATTCAAAATGGCGGCCAACACTAAATTGCGGAAAGCTTATAATAGACTAAAAAGTAGGAAATATAGCCGATGAACTTCCAATTTTGCACACACTCGTAGTTCGGGTGATAATTAATGTGTATGAATGAAGAGATGAATAGTTGAGTTAAGGGTGAATTGAAAATAAAGAAGCAATACAAGTTACAAAAAATCACAAACAAACACAGAGATGCTGCTGTCAACTAAATTCAACTACTCAAATACTGAACTCATGTCCGTATGCATAATTTCAACTCAACCCAGGTAGCAGAGCTGAATCGAGTTCAGTCAACCTTAACCCAACTCGACTCCCGTTTACATGTAATTAGACTTGGGTTCAACTTGAGTTCAACTCATCATGTATAAGTACTAAATGTAATCTGACCTTTTTGTAAAAAAATCAAGATGGCGGCCGTTTTTGCAATTATGTTCCACCGAGCCCACGAGATGGGTATCAAATGAATACAGTAAACTGTGTGTCGTAATTTTAAATCTAATAGAATTGCCTTCATAAAATGGCGGAATACATATAATAAACTAAAAAGTAGAAAATAAAATAAATGGTTAAAATTTTTTTTTTAAAAAAATTCTTTTAATTAACTAAAAAATGTACTGAAAAGTAAAAAATAAAAAATATTTAAAAGAAAGCGTGAAATTTCAATTTTAATGAAAAAGTTAATTAAAAGAATGGCCCATTTTTCATCAAAAAATTTTGTTAGAATTTTCTTCAAAGTGAATTGAGCAAAACAACAAGTTTAAATTAATTTTTTTACTACGCCGTATAAGTTAATACATAAAATCTTAAATATATTGAAAAATTAAACAAAATTAAAAAAGATGATTTTATAAAAAAATGTGAATTTGAAATTAACAAAGCAAAAAATTGAGGGTTATTGTAAATCTCACGCGATTTACAGTTATATTTTCAATTTTTGATGAAAATGCGCCATTCTTTTAATTAACTTTTTCATTAAAATTGAAATTTCACGCTTTCTTTTAAATATTTTTTATTTTATACTTTTCAATACATTTTTTAGTTAATTAAAAGAATTTTTTAAAAAATAATTTTTTTAACCATTTATTTTATGTAGCTAGCTATCGCGAAATTGGCTTTGGGCGTGTTCTTTCTGATCTACAACATTGGTTTAGTTTGGTCTTGATTAAATGTTTAACCCATGTTTTTAGCGGCGTTGTCTACACTTATGTAACTTTCCTTTGCTCCTAATGATGATCTACTTACTATGTACAGATTCATCGTTCAATATTGAATCCTTCAGCTAACGAGTTTTGGAACCTTACCTATCTGCTATGATTACTATTATTACCCTCACTAATTTTGCAGGTATTCTTAGGTCTATTAAATGAGTTTTTCCCTGGATATTGAATCATACGCCTGTTTATAATCTACAAAGATTATATCAGATACATTTGTCTCCCAGCACTTCTCTAAAAACTTTTGAAGCGAAGCTTCTTTTCTCGCGTTGTATTATATATAGATATACATACTATTTTGTTTCCCTAGAGTGAAATGAAACAGTGATTCACCATCGTCACGAAATATGTATGCACATACACCACGCCTGTGGTATATCAAAGCCTTCTCCGAGCTGTCAAAATCGTAGTAAAAACAAGGGAAGCAAGTGTTTCGTGCGTGAAGTGTCGTGCAAATTCATTAATAATAATAGTTTTTACGTTCAAAACAAAAAGTGCCGCGAGGTTTTATAGAAAATAGTTAATTACGTGCAAAAGTGCTAACTAAGAGTGCCGTAACGTTTCATTACAATTAGTTTTTTACGTGCACTTTTGCACTTAAAAACCCTCTGCACATTTTGAACTTTTGAAATTGTTTTTAATTTTTTTAAATCTGTGTGATCTGAAATATTAAATATTTAGTGCAGTTTATATTAATTAAAAAAAAATTTTGTTTAAATATGTTTCAATATTCGGACTCAAAACAAAAATTTTGTAATTTTGTGAATATATGTTCATTTTAATATCATGTAAAAATAAAATGTTTGTTTTTGTAAATATGTTTGAACAAATAAAATGTCTGTATTTTTGTAAATATGTATGTTTATTTTAATATTCTGTACAAATAAAATAGTGGTTTTTTTGTTAATATGTTTTTTGGAAAAATTAACTATGTATGCAAAATTTTAAAGTTATATTAAAATCATAAAAATGATAGTTCTTTATAATTTAAATATAAGCTTCGCTTCTGTCGGCCAATCCCGCGACTGCTACATGTTTTTTTAGGCAAAAAAGTTGGTCTGTCGTAGACATTTTTTTATGGAAACCGGCTTGGTATTCACCCAGCATTTTCTCAGCAATGGACTCCACCCTTTCTTTTAGGATATTGGTGATTACTTTGTAGCCTGAGCTCAGTATTGATATCATCATCATAAATAGCTCCACAGCCTGTTATTGGCCTTGGCTTCCTGCAACATCCTCCTCCAGAACTGTCGGTCCCTGGCTTGAAGTCTCCAATTTCTTATACCTAGGGTTCGTAGATCTTCTTCTACGCTGTCTATATATCTCTTTTTTGGACGTCCCGTACCTCTGTGTCCGTCTGGTCTCTGGTTCATAATAACTTTTGTTATGCTGTCGTCACTGCTACGTTCAACATGTCCTGCCCATCGGATTCTGTTAATTTTTATAGTTTTTATGATGTTTGGATCTTTATACAACTGATACAATTCGTGATTGTATTTTCTCCTCCAAACACCGTTTTCGTTGATTCCTCCATATATAGTGCGCAGGATTTTTCTTTCGAAGCACCCTAGGAGGTGTTCTTCGTTACTTCTTAATGTCCAGGTTTCGGATCAATACAGTAGTATTGGCCTTATAAGAGCTCTGTACAGTTTTACTTTAGTGCTTCTTGATATGTTCCTTGATAAGAAATGTTTACGTAGCCCAAAGTAGCATCTGTTTTCCACCGCTAATCTGCTTTTAACTTCTAATGTCGTGTCGTTGTCTTTGGAAATTAGCATCCCTAGATATATAAATTCTTTTACTGCTTCGATGTTGTAGGTATCAATTGTCATATTCTGGCGATCATTACGTCTTTTGGAGATGCACATATATTTCGTTTTCTCTTTATTAATTGCTAGTCCGAATTTCTTTGCTGCTCTTTCTAGCGATATGAAGGCTTCTTTCATTGCTACGGGGGATCTGGCTAGTATTACGATGTCGTCAGCGTACGCCAATATTTGTACCGACTTGTTGAAAATACTGCCCGCGGTGTTAATTCCTGCGTCTCTTATCACTTTTTCCATAGCTACGTTAAATAGTAAGCACGATAGGGCATCTCCTTGTCTTAGTCCTACTGTGGCGTTGAATGGTTGTGATAGCTCTCCTTCAATTATTATTCTGCATAATACCTCTTTCATTGTCATTTTGGTCAAATTTACTAGCGATTTCAGTAGTGATATACCACTGCAGTTTCTGCAGCAGAGTTAGTCGCCGCTCTTGTGCACTGGACATATAATTGCTTTCTTCCTCTTGTGATGGCGACTTCATTCCATATCTTACATATTAACATAAGCACATATTCTACGACTTTTTGAAGTAAAACTTCTTTAGGGACGTTTGCTTAAAAAAATTTACATGAGAGTGAATCAATTTCATTCATGTAACGCTCTCACACATGAAAAATCGTCAGAACTTTCGTATAACGATGGGAAAAGGGGCGGACGGGGTACAAGAGACGATTACACTCGGGGCTGTGTGTGCAACAGTTAAATACACTCTGCCTTACTGCATAGATTTTCTGCCATGTTAGCTACGTTGTTGCCCGGACTTTGCTTTATCTCATTATAGGAATACAAATTCACCATTCTGTAGAGGTGAATTATTTCAGATTTTTCTTGTGGTTTGGTCACTGGCCGGGCTTATGCCGCGGACACTTTGGAGTTGACTGACATGTTGGAAGCGGCATATACGAGAAGAATTTTCGGCGGTGGTGGTTTGGGTGCTTAGAATGCCAAAAGGGAGTGGTGAATTAAATGTGTGAGGTGCTGTTGTTTAAAATTGGCACCCACTTCCCCTTTGGTGAAATGTGATGGACCTTTCCCCTTTTTAAATTACAATTTTTTTAACTTGCACAAATCGACGAATCGTTTATGTCAAAACATTACACTGTTGTGAAAATCGTTCCTGATATGTCTTTTGGGTCGCTGATTACGAAAATCAGGGTCCCACAGTCTCAAAATATGGATGTCACCTTTAAATATGCTTAAAAATTCCCCTTTTTAAGTGTTTTCGCGATAATTTTAATTACAATCAAAAACAATCCAATAAAATACATTTTTTGCAACATTTATATTCAAAAGTGGTTGATTTATAACAAAGCAAATTTTATTATAAGGGATAATAGTAAAGGGCTGAAACTATCCCTACATCGACTGAAAATATAAAGGTTTGTAAAAAATGTTTTTTCAACTTTATGCTTCGAATTCGGTTTAATCAGCCAAAATAAATTATTTTCAACTATGCATAGAAAGAAGAATTTGAAAAAAGGTTGATTGCATATCTTTTTGCTCCCTTTAAAAATAATTGGCTCCCTAAAAGATTGTATGGGACGAAGTAATCAGGTAATTGGCTAGGTGGCCATAAAGGGTGCCAATACCATACTCAAGTAGACTGGCTCCCGTTCGTGAAGGTAAAGCGGCTCGCGTAGGTAAAGCTTCATTGTATGTGATTGGCGGACTGCTTGGTAAAACAATACCTGGGTTTGGAATAGTCTATGCTGATGCGGATGCAATTATTAATGATCATGAATGTAGCGGGAGCGGAGCATGCATACAGCTGGTGACATATCCAAGCGTACATGCGCTCAATTCGTTGATAAATAATATAGAAGTGTGTGTATTCAAATGCGACCTGACGGAATGTTCCATGAATGGAATGCCTGCCACGCAAAGGTCGGACTACTTTTGACTTTTTCTGTAATGCCGCATTCGAAATAGCACACAAGTATGCACAACAAACACATGCACCTTGCATGCACTCGTTACTTAGATTTTCGGGCTATGTGCGAAAGCCGGGACGGAAAAAACCATGCAATTTTATGAACCTCTGAATGCAATGCATGAACGATTGCATATGTCACCAGCTTACTTCCATGAGGCGAATGTTGTAGTATCCATGCGGTAGTATCCATGCCTGTGGCGGAAGCGTGTATATCCGTGTAGGATGCGCACTTATATGCTATACGTACTAGGTGCACCGCGTGTATGCTTTTAAGAAAATTAGCCAATAAAAATTATTTTTACTCGGTTACTTTTAGGTTTTAATGTAAATAGGAATTCATAAATATTGATATTTTCAAATAGAATTTGTATCAAGTCCGTCAGTAGATTCGTCACTAATCTTCCTGAATCTGTCGCTGGCCTGAATTTTCTCAAGCGTACTATAGATCCGAGAGACTTTCCACTATATCTATTGCATATTACTAGCCGTTGGGCACAAAAGTTTTACTTCTAAAATGTGGTCTTAAGCACACTCATATTTTTTTTGTACTTAAATAGCTCAGCAACAATTTCGTCTATTAAGAGGCTTTTTTAAAGCTTATTTATCACTTTTTTAACCTTATTCAGGGTAGGGCTCCCTTTTATTATATGGCCCTCTGCTATGTCTCTTCTTGTTGATTTTGAGCAGGTCTTCAAAGTTGTTTTTCCATTTATTTTGGATTTCTGTTGGAATATTACTAATATCTCGATTGTCGTCTCTACACATACTAGTTCGGGTTTTAAATTTGACAGTAATCGACCTTCACTGAGTTTCCTTGAAGAGTTTACCCTGAGTTTACTCAGATTAAGCGCCCACGGAAACGGGTATTGAGTAAAGTTTCGTTAAATCCAAGTAAACTCCACGAAGCCTGTCTGGTTAAGCCGGGTTTTGCATATGCGTGTGTTTCAGTATCCTTTACCGCCCATATACTAAGGGGATATAGTGTAAAATTGTTTATCTGTCAATTCAACCCAGAACTGCCACGGAAACGGCACAAAGTGATCTTGGGAGAAAAGGCTTTTTGTTTACTTAAGGAAAACTCTACCCTGGCTCATGGAAATACAGTACTTATATCGCCTAATGTTGTTGTTGTTAAAATTCAAGCTAACGTCCGGGATTCTCCCATTTTGTTGTTGCCACTTCTTTCTACTTAACATGAGATCCGCAAATCTTCGTTCGCTTTATAGGTTTCCATCCTCTATGACTTTTATTTCTTTCTTGTAATGGCTTAACATTCTCCGTCATACCTATCGTTCCTGTTTCATCTTCGTACCAATGTGATGGAGTCTTCGGCAGGGACCTTTAACCTGTCTTTTATGCATTCCAATGTTTCATTTAAACCATCTGATTGTTGCTCCAGCCATTCTGAGATTCTTCTGCTCCAATTGTTGGCTTCAATTTTAAATTTTCCACATTGATTTTTCCATCCCGGGCGCCCTTTGAGTCATGTGTTGCTATTCGCATAATCTCCAGTAGGATCTGACATCTAATATATTTTTTGCCTATCGTACCAGCGAACTCCTCTTCCTTTCCTATCTTCGCACTAGCGCCTCCCACGATCAACTTATTGTGGCTTGACGGAATTTGATTAAAGTCTCTTAGCAGGTTGTCGAGGAACTCATATTTTTCTTCGTCCTGCTTGTTTTCTGTGGGAGCGTGTATACTAATTCTGGAGAGAATCGTTGTATACTACGTGCACAACAGACTCATAACTAATCATATTCAGAATATCAGTGGGGGCTCAGTGGGGGAAGCAAAGGAAGCACTGCTTCCCTTGATCAAACAGGCAAATTCATAAAAAGATGATATGTCAGAAGAAGAAGAAGATCACAACAAAAATCTTAATATATTTCCTCCTCTGGAAACGTCCAGTTTTCACATTGATTTTCTGCGCCAAATAAGCTGTAGATATCACATCATCCCCATGTTTTGTTAGGCCTCGTCCACCATACGAGCTGCAAACGGCAGAGTGGCAATACGAAAAAGCCCCCCTCCGCTCTCATCGTGGTCTAACATGGGAAAGCTGTAATATTTCCAGCTTATTTGGCCCAGAAAATCAATGTGAAAACTAGACGATTCCGCTATAGACAATTCTCGACCTTAATTTTCAAATCACAGTATTTTTTACTTTTTTTGATATCAGTACAAAGAAAAATGTCTAAATTTAATAATAATAAAAAAATTGGATTTTCCAAATTTTTAGCGCGTTTGGAAACATTGTCATTCGAAGAATTGGTATAAACCGAAAAAACACACTTGGCCACACTGCCACGAAAAAGCGCTTCTAAGCAGCTTGAGGCTATGTTTATGACTGAACGTGTAGCATCATTGACTACAAAAAGCAACTGGTAGCTTGTTGCACCCGCGATACAAAAGATATAAAAGTTTGTGTTTTACACAAAAATTAAGTGCTAACGTTTCAAAACTTTGTAAAAGTAAGAGTAAATCAAAGGAAAAGTTTTATGAATAGTAATTATGTGGATAATGTTAGTTGAATTGAAATAAATGTAGACTCAAATTGGTTGCACCCGCGAATGCGATGGTAGAGTCGCGGGTGCAACTGTTTCACAACTACTCTTACTTTGTGATTTATCATGTATTTTATTGTTTTGTAATGCCTTGATAAGATTGGTGATTTATATTTAATAGGTGTTTGTTTATATTATATTCCGCTTATGATACAGAAACACCGGCTAAAATGATTTTGGAGAGTAAATGGGAAGGGCTGAAAAATATACCAGGTATTTAATCAAAACATTTCTTCCAATCTGAAAATGGCGATAGCATTTCCGTGGCGCGAACCTCGCTGTCTCCTCTCAAATGCACATTGGTTTTGAAATCTCCGAAAATCACCACTGATACAGAAAATGATTGGAACGATGACGATTTGGAGCCTTTTATAAAAAACGGAAAACTGTGTCCTGATGTATCTGCGTCTTCAGTATGGGATCAGAGTAAATCCTTCATGCCACTTAAAACTAAATTGCGCTTTTCTGAAGTTTACAGTGATTCAGGCGACGAATCTTTTAATGATAAATCTCCAACGACGTCTCTTCCACAGATCAAATTGCTAGCAGAACCATGCCCTGAAACTGGTATTGTATGTGCCGCTGTCTTATCAAAAGATATTCGCACTGGTTTGTACATGCTCGTACAACTGTTCTGCAAGTACGAAAAAAAAACTACTCATTATCGCTATGTAGGGATGAGCCTGAGGGATATGCATGAAGATGGAGAAATTATAGTACAATATCTGACGACCATAGATGGCAGACGTTTCACCAGAGCTGGACTGTAGTCCAATCAATCTAAAATAGCTCCATGTAATTTTTGCGTTAATTGCCATCAGGAAAAAAACTAGTTGGGATGTGGGTTTGACCCCTTCGGTCCACATGATTAACTTCCCAGTAAGATGAACGAAGATGGAATAAACTGACTTCTTACAAAATAGTTATACGTTTAGCACTAGTGGAAAATTGGCTAGTATCAGACAAAGCAATCGCGAGAGAAGCTAGTTCGCTGCACTAAGCGGGTGTTCAAATTCGTATTGAGCGGGCTGAAGCGCCATTGACAAACTGAGAAGCGAATGTTTCATTTGGAAATTCCAAAGCTTTCCGGATATATTAGCAAAACTGTAACTGTTAAGTACTTGCCAGACTTGACCAAAAAGGACAAATTTTGCGGTAACTACTGGAAATCCCGGGATGAACTGCAATTTTCTGAAACTGTATCACGCGTAGAAAACAAATCCCCGACAAAAAGTGCTAATCCAAGGTTTGAAAAATTCGCGCTGTTTGTAAAGGGAACGAAATTTGTGCACCATTTTTAAAGATTGTCGGATTTTGACAAGTGATATTTTGTTCAAAGGCTATCGCTGTGCAGAACCCAAAAAAGATCACTTCGTTTAGAACGGGTCTCATTCCTTTGGGATTATTAGATATTAGCAAAACTTGTAAATTTAAGGTCTTTCTGTGTAACTGATGTTTATCTATTTAAACAAAAAAGGTCCGACCGAATATTATGAAATTTTTTTCAGAGAACGTCTTCGTTAATATTCTTTTTTCGGCACCTCAATGAAGTCGATATAGTTTTCTGTGTAACTGATGTTTATCTATTTAAACAAAAAAGGTCCGACCGAATATTATGAAATTTTTTTCAGAGAACGTCTTCGTTAATATTCTTTTTTCGGCACCTCAATGAAGTCGATATAGTTTTTAGTTTGGGCGGTATCGTGCAGGCACAACAATCATAAACGTCGTTTAAACAAAAAAAAACGGATCAACCGAATTTTATGAAAATCTTTTCAGATCATATTTTGGTTAATACTCTTCGAAGGGCACCTCAACTAAGTCGATATCTTTTATAGTTCGCGCGATATCGTGCAGGTACAAAAATCACTTATGTCATTTAAACCAAAAAACCCCTCTACCGAATATTATAAAAATCTTTTCAGATTATATTGTCGCTAATACGCTTCGAACGGCACCTCAAGTAAGTCAATATCTTTCGTGGTTCGGGCGATATCGTGCAGGTACAAAAATCACTTACGCCGCTTAAACAAAAAAACGGCTCGACCGAATTTTATGAAAATCTTTTCAGATCATATTTCGGTTAATACGCTTCGAACGACACCTCAACGAAGTCGATATCTTTTTTGGTTCGCGCAATATCGTGCAGGAAAAAATGACCACATCCGTACGCACATACACATGTAACGGTCAGTTTTGCCTAAATATCTACTTGACTAAAAATTACTGTGGGGAAGAAAATCGAGTAGTTGGTTGGGAACAAAAAAGGTAGGCGGGGAGAAAGGAAAAGGAAAAATTGAGTTCGAATTTTGAGAGATGCATAAATTTACTGCAAAAATTTTTGGTTCGGAAAAATTTAAAATTAAATAAAAAAGAAAAAATTGGATCTGGATTCCATAGCCTCCATTCGATGTCCGTTTTAATTTCAAATATTAATTACGAGTTTTAATTAAAAAAATAATATATGTAGACAGCGATGAAGACTATTACGAGCAAGAAGAATTCCTCATTTATGCAGATTTCGAATCCAATCTCATGCCACAAGAACTAGAAGATCCCAACCTGCAGGATCTGTTGACTTCAGTGTCGGAAGCCCCGGATTCCAACCGGTCGGATTGCGCGTAAGTTTTTGGGTATAATTTGTAAGTAGGATTCCCGACGGAAGGCTGCTAGGCAAAACGTGAGGGCCAGAACCAGGAGGAGTGGTAGCAAGCCTTGATCGTGACGGTCGGTGCCGTATTTAACAGAGCGCTGCCCGACGCTGCCCACTCGCTTTGTAGAGGAAGAATTTTGCACACCGCCCGGTCCTCCCAGAAGTTAACCCTCAGTTCGAATTGCGGCTACCAGACCAGGAAGATTAGCGGCTAGTCCTCCTCCAGCTTGGATGGTATTTGCTTCTGGACACATAACTTTTATAGTTAATTTTTATAGTTCTTCTTGTAATGATTCCATTTACATAGACACATTTTGGTTTCTTTTTTTTATTTAATAACATACACTTTTCAGGTTAAGTTAGTACATATATTGATATAATAATCATTTTGATAGCCTTAGGTGACAACTTGTGAATCAATTTATTAAGTTTTTATGAAGTCGTGTTTTGGTGACTCCTTGTTAGAATTATTTGCTTTAATCTTGCGTTGCTTACTTTCTTAATTTCTGTGTTGTTTTTTTCGGGAATTTGTTCATCCGTAAATTGACCCAAACGTTTGTGTTAACGAATGTACAAAACGAGGAGTGTTGGTGCCAATACTGCGCGTTTTTTTTCCTTCTTGATCCTCGGACTAATGTATATCTAAGAAAATTTCATTGTAAGTTCCTTGAAATTGATCATTTAATAGGATAAAATAATATTTTTAATATCTGCCAAGGAGACCTATAATCATTAGTGAAATTGTTCCTTGTTCACTATGTTGTTTGGCATGTTGATTGCGCCTGTAAGATACAAGTTTATTGCAATGTATTAAAATGATTATAACTATTATGGCCATGTATTAACTTTCTTTGGTGGAATGGTTGGGATGGGAGGCATTTTTTTCAGGGCTCCTAAGTAGTGCCTTTTCTTTGTCAGCTGGTGGTCAACCATACGATGAGCTGGCAAGGGGACCGAACTACAACGACGCGGCGCAGGTGAGGCTTGAAGAGTGATGGAGGTGGAATTCGGGATTGCACCGGCACAGGTAAGTGGTGAACCAACCGCGGTAAGCCCCGGCCACACACCCCACGACCCCTCCGGCGAGCTAGATAACTCCGTGTGGCCGGCGTAGGAGTTCCGGAATTTTGTTTCCTTTCTTATGTATGGTATTGGCTCCTTCGTCATGCTTTTCCGGGCTTATGGCTAAGGGGGTAATACCTCGCATAAGTGGCGCCCACTATTTTATCGCGCCATTATGCTGGTTGGCGCCCAACGCGGCTTTTAAAGCCCGTTAATAGTCCTACACGGACCTTGAAGTTTAATTTTTTTTTGTGGTTAGTACCACTTGTGCCTTCACGGACAACATTTGATTTTTTTGTTTATGGTTCACCACATTTACCAAGCGCTCGCGGCGGGCTAAGGTAGTACCGCGAGGCCTTAGTCCTTGTCTGTTTTTCGGATTTTTTTTTTCAGCATCTTTGTCCAAATTCTATGTGAATTTTTCTTTGTTTTCGCTTTTAGGCCTACCCGTTCTGTTCTGCGGTAACTTCTTCGTTTTGGAGTAGCTTCGAACCGTGCTATCCTTCACGGCTTGCTAACAAGCGGTGTTCGCTTGGCCATGCGTGAAGAGGTAATAGCGGTTCATCTTTGTCTTGGTTCTTGGTCGATGTCTGTGTTGACAGGCGTGATACCGCCTGACACTGCGTCAGTCCAAGGTCAAGATCCTGTTTAATTTTTCCTGATGGTCTCGAAGTTGGGACAAGGGCTTAACCGTCTTTGGTAACAGGCGTGTTAACGCCTGCCACTGCGCCCTTTGTTCCTTCGGAAGGTCCATTCAGTTTATTAAATTCTATTTTTTTGTTTTTGTCCTGATTCGTTTTTCCTCGTCTGTACATACCCTTCAGATTGATTTTCCGAAAGGTAGCTCGGTTGTGGTTGAACAGCGGATCCCCCAAATTTTTTTATTTTTGAAGAAGTTTCCTTTCTTTTCGTGTCGATGCGACTTTGGATTTTTGTTTCCGTCCTTCTTGCGGGTATACCTGAAGCTGGGTCGGAGACCTGGATGACACTTGGTGATGACTATGCTTCATGGTTTTCACCAACTGCCATCGAAGACATCGACATGCGGGAGCCCGGTTAGGGAATGTAGTCCCGAGCTCAGCCATTCCGAAATTATTGTTGAATTGAAGCATACACTCACTAGTACACTTTTATTGTTTTATAGCTACACACTACTTGCTTTTATAAGACGCTTACACGCGCGATCATTTTTTAATACGTTAATTTAGAGAAAAATTAAATATAACAGATCTACACATATATGTGTTTTTAAGACGGTTATTTGGTAAAGTTTAATAAGGAAATATAATTTTACAAATTAAAATGCAACGAATTTGTAGTATTAACGATTTTATCATCAGGATTTTAGTGGTCTAAACATAACCAAGTTCTTTTACAATATTTATCAGTCAAAATCAGCTGTGCGGAACTCTGCTTAAATTGTCAGTGGTCGTCGAGAAACTTTTTTTATTGGTTTGTAAGGTTATTTTTAAAGCCGGAAAATTTATTTCCATCTCAACTCGGAACTTGCGAAGCAAAAATTGGACACAAATAAAGTGGACAGTATCCAGATATGGATGACGTATTTAACACTAAGCCCACTAGAGCTTGCCGCAGCAGCCCCCAACTTTTCTTCATCTTGATGTCAGTTTCCTCTGGATTCCTGATTTTCTCGTATTTCCCGCAATTGAAATATATTTAACGGATCCGTAATACGAAATTATTGAAAGTGTTTGCGTGACTGATATTCGGTAATGGGGCTCATACTGTTCTTGGTAGCTCTGGCTCATCTATTCTATGCACCCTTCACAAATGTGGAGGAGAGCTTTAATATACAAGCAATGCATGATATACTCTATCTACGGCACAATTTCACTCAGTATGATCATCACGAATTTCCTGGTGTAGTGCCACGAACTTTTATTGGGCCTTTTATTTGTATCAATATTACCGTCACCAGCTGTTATCTTCTTCTAGAATTTGGGAATTCAAAAAATTTTGTAGTCAATAGGTAGTTAGACTAGTGCTAGCCGGAATTGTAGCCGCAGCATGGAAAATTTAAGAAAAGTAATAGAAAAAATTCGGCCTTACTGTATCGATATGGTATGTTAGTAACGATATCACAATTCCACTTTATGTTCTACATGAGTCGTCCTTTATCAAATGTCATGGCGCTTCCAGTCGTACTTGATGCGGTTAGTTTTTGGCTACAAGAGAAGCATAATCTCTTTGTATGGTTATCTGGAACTGCAATAATAATATTCAGATCGGAATTAGTGATTCTTCTAGGAATATTGGTACTTAACGATCTTTATACCAGAAAAATTAAAATAGCAAGAGTTAACCCTTCTAGCACAGAAGGCGCACTTTACAGCAAAGCATGAAAATCTATATATACATACACACACATACATATATATATATATATATATATATATATATATATATATATATATATATATATATATATGTATATATATACATATATAGAGTTTCCCTTCTAAGACAGAAGGCACACTTCCCAGCAGAGCTGAGAAATATTTACCACTGCCGTGGCTCAGCTGAGACATGCAAACATAAAATATTAAAACATAAAAGATCAAAAACATTAAACAGAGAAGCGTGCAAAACTGAAAAGGGAGTAAGGCACGCAGAGAGTCACGCCACATTGAGAAGGGTCCTTTTAAGGACAACTTCACTGGTTAGCAAGCTAAACACACTCCTATTGTTGTTAGTATTTATAAGCATGCGATTAACGGGTTCGAACATGCCATAATTGGTGTTAGAGGAGTTAATGTGCAAAAGAGGTTCACCTCTCAGGTTGTAGTTATTCACTCTAAATGACGCGCGGTTTCTTAAGAAACCAGAGTCCACTTTGTCATTCATCAGTCGATGAACGAATATAACGTCAGCGACCTCACGGCGCTTATGGAGGGAGCTTAAGTTGAGCAATTTAAGTCTGTTCTCATAAGGCGGAAGAGCGAGTGGGTCATCCCACGGGAGGTGGCTGAGTGCAAACCGGACGAACTTCCTTTGAACCGATTCGATTCTACTAACATGGGAGGAATAGTAAGGAGACCAAACCTGGGAAGCGTAGTCAAGCAAAGGCCTAACCAAAGATACGTACAGGTGTTTAGTGACGAGGGGGTTGTTGAACTCTTTGGACCATCTTTTTATAAATCCCAGGACTGAATTGCCCTTGGAGGAGATATAATTGATGTGGGTGGAGAAATCCAACTTACTTTCTAACCTAACCCCAAGATCGATTACAGATTCAGTACGGAAGACCTTGTTGTCAAGGAGAGTATAGTCAAAAGTTATAACACCACGTTTCCTACAAAAAGTCATGATCTCGCATTTAGTAATATTAAGCACAAGGTTGTTGTTGGAACACCAAGAATAGAAGGTGTTTAGATCTGATTGCAGAAGTTTGCAATCCTCTATACTCCTTATGTGGCGATACAGTTTGATGTCATCAGCGTAAATAAGGATTTTACAGTGCCTTAGCAGGGTAACAATATCGTCAATTGATAAAATAAAAAGAAGAGGGCCAAGATGACTGCCTTGTGGGACTCCAGAGGACGCTTTGATGTTCTTCGATTTGACTCCGCGGAATAGAACCTGGTAGGTTCTATCGGCTAAGTACGACTGGAACCAACCCACAAGGGCATGAGGAAATCCTAATTTCTTTAGTTTAAGAGCTATAATAGAGTGGGAGAGCTTGTCGAAAGCCTTACTAAAATCTGTATAGACACAGTCAGTTTGGCAGCCAGTGACAAAGCCTCTAATTGTGTGTGAAGAGAACTCCAGTAAATTAGTAGTAGTGGAACGGGCTGCAAGAAAACCATGTTGGTTTGTTGAAATAAGCCTCTTGCAGATAGGAGCGATAGCAGAATAAATAATAGATTCGAAGAGTTTTGGTATAGACGATAACTTTGCAATTGGCCTATAATTAGATATTTCGTTTTTACAGCCTTTCTTATGGACAGGTATTATAAAAGAGTTCTTCCATAAGGTTGGGAAGCGCCCTTTATTTAGGGATTTTTGAAATAAACATAGAAGAGGAGACAGTAGGGCCCCTGCACAGGATTTTAGAACAGCTGGAGGGACTCCATCAGGGCCGGACGAAAAATCTTGTGGAAGTTCATTTATATGTTTCGAGATATCATCCCTGGTTATAGACAGGGAAAAGTTTTGAGCCGTTTGGATTGCATTGATATGTCGAAAATTGTCTTCATCTGGTTGGAAAACAGAGGACGAGAAAGATTTGAGGAAGAACGATGCAAAATTTTCACAAATTTCGGCTGGATTAGAACTAAGGGAGTTCTCGTATTGCATGGTGTAAGGGTAATTATCAACTTTTTTCTTAGTGTTGATAAATTGAAAGAATGCTCTGGGATCACCATACACTTTACCTTCCATGTTTCTGAGGTACTCTTTATAGAGGGTTTCGGAGAGAGCATGAAATTGGTCATAGCAATTGAGAAATGCATCGAAACTCGCAGTGTCTTTCTTCTTCAGGTAGGTTTTCCAGAGTTTATTCTTCAGGTTTTTGGTACGTCTCAACTCGTTGTTGTACCACGGTGGGGATGATCTGGGCGATTTTAACGGTTCGATAGGTACACAGGATGCGAAGGTTTCATACAGGATGGAGTAAAATCTGGCTACATCGACATCCAACTCATTAGGTGAGAGCAACCAAGTGAAATCGACCGAAGCGAGCTTGGATGAGAGTTCCTCAAGGTTGGCTTTTTTAAAGTTAAAGGTAAAGGTTGTCTCCTCTGGGATTGGCTTATTGTTAAAGACAGAACAATAGCTCAGTAGGAGAGGAGGGTGATAATTATCGACAGGTGACAAGACAATTGAGCTAGGCTCAACATTCATGTTGTCTGAGTCGGAAAAGAATACAAGATCTAACCGCCTTCCTAAAATATTATTCACACCGCTCATTTGGCACAAGCCGCAGGAAAATAAGGAATTCAGAAAGTTGGATTCCCTAGAGTTAAGGTTGTTTCCAGGAAGGTAGTTATCGTCATCATCGCAAGATACCCATTTAACATTGGGTAAGTTAAAATCACCCACAAGTAGGAGTTCATCTTTGGAATCCATCATATCTTGGATATGATTTATGCAAGCGATTAGAATATCATAGAGGTTTTGACCTCTATCGTCAAGAGTGCTAAACATATCTGGTGGGATGTAACAGCAGATTAAAAATAAGTTGTTATGAACAAGGGAGACTTTGAGAGCGAGGACCTCAATGTCTAAAGTATTGGAAAAATCAGGAAGCGTTATTAAGCAACAGTTGAGAAGGTTACTACATGCAAGTAGTACACCACCTCCACGAGCCTCCGAGTCAATATATCTATCCCTCCGAAAAACTTGGAAAGAAGAGTCGAAAAGTTCGGCATTAAGAATCCCACTGTATAGCCATGTTTCTGTAAAAGCGATTATATCGAAATCGCTGGCCGAAGTCGACAGAAACACATCTTGGGTTTTGGATCTGATTCCCCTCACGTTTTGGTAATAGAGGGAAAGCGTCTTAAGTTTTTTGAAACCTGTAAAGTGTCAGAAATACGCTGTACACGCGTGCGAGGAATAAAACACTTTGAAAAGGCACCAGGAGGCCAGAACGTCGAGTCTAAAAGCTTTTCAGCGGTGTTGGGCGGTGCAGTCAGGACGAAAGACGCAACCGGTTTGGAAACATTGCTGATCTTCCTGCAGGAAACTGTAGCAGGATTAATAGCTTTAGCCCTAAGGTATTCTTTAATTGCCTCGCACGTGGTTTCAGGAGAGAAACGGGAAATGAAAATATTTCGCGGTCTGGGTACCGTTATCAAATTGGCGCAGGTGTCCGAAGACTCAATATCCCCTGTGCCCGACGGTTCAATGACATAAACAGAAGAAGTAGTTGCCGGATCCGCTTCTGGGGTATAGTCTGAGCCCATTGCGAATGAGGGGGTGGGGACAGACGGACTAGTAGAGGGGTTAGCAGGGGCGGCATCCGCAGCGTTGACTTTACAACTGCGTCTGCGTTTACCATGCTTTCTACGGGTTTTCGGGTTGTTAGGAGCCAGGCTGGATGCAGCCTCCACCGAAGGGGCTTGCTCAAGTATTTTGGTCGGGTCGTTTAAGGCTGTGAGGTTTAAAGTAGCTGCGTCATCCTCCGTTGGAGGAACAGCCGTGGAGCAGGGTGCAGGGAGAAGCTGCTCCCCTACCTGCAGGGCGCCAGCAGATACTGTCAACGTTGAGGGGGAGTTTATTCTATCGCTGACGCTTTCTAATTTTACGGATAGGGAACTCAGGACATTGTGATTTTGTAACACTGCTATAGACAGCGGTTCCATATCCGCCCGAACATTATCCAAAAATCTCAGTGGATAATCTATTAAAGGTAGGAGTACCAGCAGGTGTCAAAATTTTAACAACTACGGTAATTGTTGATACATTTTTTTTGGGAAGATCACTATGGCCTGAATGACAAGTTTTATGGTATAATAAGATTTTGAATAAGAACTCAAAATGGGGTGTTTCACCGCTACTATGGTATTTCTACTCCGCAATCCCACGAGCAACGGAGAAATCAAAATTTTTTATCCCTCTAGGTCTTGTTTTGAAACCAAGATGCCGACCAATTGGAGTAGCTGCAATCACTTCGTATTCCTATACTCATTTTTACCGCATAAAGAGCTACGTTGTATCATCTCCCCCGTACTGAACTTGCCAGTTGCATGTGCTTGTCATAGAATATGGATAAACCGAACTAAATCGTGATGGCAAGGTTGCATGTTACTTGTAGCCGGAGGTCACCTCATGTTTAAAGTATTTTTTACCATACTCCTGTTGTCAGTATCAAGCGCTAACTATCCTGGAGGTGTGGCATTATCTAAACTGCACCGCTTAGCAGCTTTGGCATCTATTCAAATAGTTAACACTAAACGCGATATCTGGTCTTGTGCCAGCACTTATGTATAAAAGTTTCCCAATTAAATTTCTGTACTTAATTCTTACGTCAATTTCAGATGCTGGATCTAATTTTAAATTTGTTTCCATAGGAGTATCGTATAATTTACACCTTTCTAAGTTATATTTACTCCCAAGAGATTCTATGTACTTTTCCTGACTTAACGTTAATTTATTTTCCTTTTTATTATGGTTTATGGCTATACCTATGTAAGTGTTAACTTTTCCCATATCCTTCATATTGAATTGATTTGACAGTTTTGGCTTTACGACTTTTATTTCCTGTTGGCTCTTACTGCAGGTTAACATACTATCACGAACATACGGTTGTGACCGGACGTCCAACTTATCCTTTTTCACTCCGTATGGAGACGACTCTGGTGAGAACCTGAACAGCCCGGCATCTCAGTCTGGAGAGCATGAGCCTCTTAATCTCAGGGGATGAGTCGAGACCCACGTTGATCTTACCCGAAGCTCACTACAGAGAAAAAACTGTCCGTTTTTTTCGGCTCCTCACTGCCTCGCGAGTCGGCCTCGTGGACCCGAGGGTATGTAACGGTAAGTTTTGCCTAAATATCTACTTGACTAAAAATTACTGTGGGGAAGAAAATCGAGTAGTTGGTTGGGAACAAAAAAGGTAGGCGGGGAGAAAGGAAAAAGAAAAATTGAGTTCGAATTTTGAGAGATGCATAAATTTACTGCAAAAATTTTTGGTTCGGAAAAATTTAAAATTAAATAAAAAAGAAAAAATTGGATCTGGATTCCATAGCCCCCATTCGATGTCCGTTTTAATTTCAAATATTAATTACGAGTTTTAATTAAAAAAATAATGGATGTAGACAGCGATGAAGACTATTACGAGCAAGAAGAATTCCTCATTTATGCAGATTTCGAATCCAATCTCATGCCACAAGAACTAGAAGATCCCAACCTGCAGGATCTGTTGACTTCAGTGTCGGAAGCCCCGGATTCCAACCGGTCGGATTGCGCGTAAGTTTTTGGGTATAATTTGTAAGTAGGATTCCCGACGGAAGGCTGCTAGGCAAAACGTGAGGGCCAGAACCAGGAGGAGTGGTAGCAAGCCTTGATCGTGACGGTCGGTGCCGTATTTAACAGAGCGCTGCCCGACGCTGCCCACTCGCTTTGTAGAGGAAGAATTTTGCACACCGCCCGGTCCTCCCAGAAGTTAACCCTCAGTTCGAATTGCGGCTACCAGACCAGGAAGATTAGCGGCTAGTCCTCCTCCAGCTTGGATGGTATTTGCTTCTGGACACATAACTTTTATAGTTAATTTTTATAGTTCTTCTTGTAATGATTCCATTTACATAGACACATTTTGGTTTGTTTTTTTTATTTAATAACATACACTTTTCAGGTTAAGTTAGTACATATATTGATATAATAATCATTTTGATAGCCTTAGGTGACAACTTGTGAATCAATTTATTAAGTTTTTATGAAGTCGTGTTTTGGTGACTCCTTGTTAGAATTATTTGCTTTAATCTTGCGTTGCTTACTTTCTTAATTTCTGTGTTGTTTTTTTCGGGAATTTGTTCATCCGTAAATTGACCCAAACGTTTGTGTTAACGAATGTACAAAACGAGGAGTGTTGGTGCCAATACTGCGCGTTTTTTTCCTTCTTGATCCTCGGACTAATGTATATCTAAGAAAATTGCATTGTAAGTTCCTTGAAATTGATCATTTAATAGGATAAAATAATATTTTTAATATCTGCCAAGGAGACCTATAATCATTAGTGAAATTGTTCCTTGTTCACTATGTTGTTTGGCATGTTGATTGCGCCTGTAAGATACAAGTTTATTGCAATGTATTAAAATGATTATAACTATTATGGCCATGTATTAACTTTCTTTGGTGGAATGGTTGGGATGGGAGGCATTTTTTTTCAGGGCCTTTTCCTTGTCAGCTGGTGGTCAACCATACGATGAGCTGGCAAGGGGACCGAACTACAACGACGCGGCGCAGGTGAGGCTTGAAGAGTGATGGAGGTGGAATTCGGGATTGCACCGGCACAGGTAAGTGGTGAACCAACCGCGGTAAGCCCCGGCCACACACCCCACGACCCCTCCGGCGAGCTAGATAACTCCGTGTGGCCGGCGTAGGAGTTCCGGAATTTTGTTTCCTTTCTTATGTATGGTATTGGCTCCTTGGTCATGCTTTTCCGGGCTTATGGCTAAGGGGGTAATACCTCGCATAAGTGGCGCCCACTATTTTATCGCGCCATTATGCTGGTACACACACACACACATACTTCCTCCCAATTTTTTTGCTTAAAATTCTCCTGGGACCTTGAAAAATGAAAATACGTCGAAAATTTCGATTTCGATTTTCGGACCGATTACAATAACTTCCTATACTGGGAAGTTAAAAATATGGTCATTAGTCCATTCAAATCGCGGGGGGGGGGGGTGTTCCAAAATAACACCGTTAAGAAAATCGAAACCTAAAGGTTTTTGGGGTCGCTGATCACGAAAATCGAGGTCCCGCGGTCCTAAAATTATGGCGTCACCCCTAAAAATGCAAAAAACACCCCTTTTTAGGGGGTTTTTGCGATTATTTCAGTAATAATGAAAACTAATGCTGTTGAGAACAACCACAAAATCTAAAAAAGAAATAAAATTAATAAAACATGAATTGAATATATCCATGATACTTATCTGTAATGATCCTGTTGAATTATGTACAACCTGAAACGAATTATTATTGAATTATTTACAACCTGAAATATTTACAACCTGAAATAAAAAAGAATTAAACAAAAAGGAATTAATGTTAGTATTTACTTAATTTGAAGTCGAAAAACCCACAATAACAAAGACAAACCAACATAATTATAAGGGACTCTTCAAGGGAAGAGCCCTGACGAAGAAAATCGCACCGTCAGATTTTAATGCCGCGGAAAAACACAAAACTTAAAAAACATTAAACGTATAAGTTAATATGCACAAAATGCAACATAAATTGGAAAACCGAAGACAGTTTCCCAAAATAAAACAACATAAAACAATAATAAACACTCAGGAACCGGCATACCTGGACCTAACCTATCACTTCGCGTTTTTTCTTTATGCGACGAAATCGCGACATTATAAGAACTTTCGGATACCGTGAACTCGGTACACGAAAGCGATGACGGCGATACACCTGAATAAAGGCCGTAAAACGCGGTGAAATCCGCGAAGAAACGCGTAGGTGTCAACAACGAATTTTGGCACTCTGCGAACTGACATCCACCAGGTGCCAGTAGTTAATTTCTACACCGCTGCACACAAACAAAGGGCCTAAAAAATGCGATGTTCTATAAAAAAGCCATAAAAAAGGTTTAAAAATTGGAAAATAATTGCCATAAGTGGGAGAGAGAAGGGGAGAAGAACGAAAGAGAAAGGAAATAAAAATTTAACATGGACGCAAGGGAAATTTAAATTTCCAAGATGGAAAACATCCTGACTCAGGTTCTAAAAGGTTCTAAAAGGTTCTAAAAGGACAAGACTATAAAAGTAGAGCTTTTTCATCGCAATTCCACCATTCTACGATAGAAAAGCAGGCTGCGCAATTATAGTAAAGTTCGTCGCGAATTCCTAAAAAAAAAGTGTAGTTTAATAATAAAAAATTAACATAAATTTTGTTAATAGAAAATCGGTGTGCGTTCCTAGTGCCATATGTTCAAAGGTATATGCTTACAGTCATATTGAACAAAATGCACTAGTGTTATTTAAGTGAAAATTTAGAGCCGTGATCGTACTAGAACAAATTGTTACATGATAAGTTTTTTTTTTTGTAAAATAAAATAAAAAGAAATTTGTAAAAGGAGAATAAAGAAAAATAAATTTAAAATTTTTGGTGTTGGAAAAATTTTAAATTTGTAAAATTTATTGGTGAATAAAATAAGCAAAATTAACCGTATAGTGTTTTTCATTTAAATTGCAACTATTTCAGTTTTTTGTTTATTTCTTGCTGTACATTTTTTGGTGGTTCCATCCAGGAACTGTACGGTCTTTGCTTATTTTTTCACCGTTTTCTGTAGTTTTTTTGAATATCAAAGTGGAAGCACCGTATTTAGTAAAATTTGTTCTTGCCTTGAATACCGTATTCCCTCAAACATTTTTTACATATTTCATTGACGGATTCTATTTTTATGTGGAGCTCTTCGTCAAGTTGTTAAAAAACAAGTGTGGACATTGATCAAATTTAATCATGGCAACTTTAAATGAGCTACTTATTCAAGAAGAAGTTTTAAAAAATAGAATTGAGAAATTAATCGAAAATGGAAAAAAGACAGCTCAGGCCCGAAGAACGCAAGGTTTTTTCGAAACAAAAATTTCCGACTACATGGGCGATCTTGTGGAAGCAGCGAGAAATAATAACAAGAGTGATTAGGTGGAGCTCAAGGACAAGTAAAAGAGTTAAACATATGAAAGAAGAGATTGGAACTACCATTATTCAAAAAGTCCAAAAAAATATTAACAAATGCGCGATAGATATACATTTCATACAAAAAACACAAGAGTATGAATGAAACAGAACATGTTGCTTGCTTCCCCTATTGGAATGTTTACATTCAAGTGGAAGTCGAATTGGAACAGAGCACATGTAGCCGACTCTAATATGTTTATATGTATGCGTGGGCAAATTCTTATTGGTACACATTGCGACTCTAAAACTTGGCTTTGTATTGTACATTAAAAACGCGGGAGTTTTGCAATTCTTCCAGTGTTGAGCTAAATATTGGCAAAAAAGTTCAATTTAATAGTGAAATATAAAGTGTTTAACCCTTAGCTGGACCTGGGGGTGCAGGGACACCCCAGATCTAAAAAACCGTTTTTTATGATATAAATCTTGAAAATAATATATGCGGGACCACAGAAGTACACTATCTTGAAGGTTGTGTGTTAGATGGAGCTATTTACATTGCTTTTACGCGGGTGCGGGAGTCCACACAATCAAAAAATATAGAGAGTTTTGATTTTTTGAAGCAAAATGTCGTGTTATCATGTTTTTTCGCACCTTTAATTTTTTTCTGTCGTAGTAATAAAAAAATCTCTCGACTATTAGTACATAAAAAAGGGTTGTCAAAGACCCCCCCTTGATTTTTTAACGGTCATTATTGCATATTTTCCATGGAAATGATTTTTTCGCGTGGGGTGCGTGGACACCCCATAGGCCAGTTATGTTACAAAATCGAGGTGGGCCAGCTAAGGGTTAAAAACGTCTTTATTAAGACGATTTAAAATAGTGAATTTAGGCGAGGATTATAAAAACTCGCTATAACAACTTGGAAGAGTGAATTTTAATTAAAAAGTGAAAGAAAGAAGTGAAATAATAAGTTTATAAAAACGTCTTTATTAAGACGATTTATAACAGCGGATTATATAGTTCAAATAATTGTGACAGTTATAATAATTGTGAGTACTCAAATATTTAAAAACGTCTTTATTAAGAAGAATCTCAACACTAAAAACTAGAATTTTTTTTTGCATTTTTATTTATAAATATTTGAAATCAAGTTATGATATGGTCTTTCATGAGTTTTTAGTGTTGAGATATTAAATTCAAATAATTGTGCCATTGTTATTGAGTTATTATTTAAAAACGTCCGCTAAGTTTACATAGCGGCCGGATGTTGATAGTTTTTGGTTGGACGAAAAATTAAATATCTGCAATTCAAGAAAAATCGTATATGTATGTGCCTATAACTTTTAATAAATTGAATCAGTTACTTTAAACTAAATTAATTCTATATAATATTAAAATAAAAAACACTATCTAATGGTGCATTTTCGACTGTATCGTCAAAATTACATTGAATAAATTCAGTTTAAAGAAATAGTGGTGCGAAATAACTGATAAACTCTTTTTTTTTTAAATTTGACTGAGCCACTTCCATATTATTATGTTATTCATGTTGCAATTCTTCGTTCATTATATCATGCATTGGTCGATTAAGCGATGACATCCCAGATTATGACCATTAATGGCAAGTTATTACAAGTCGTCATAAAAGAATGAACTTGCTAATTTTTTTATGACCGATTGACATACATTTGGATTTAAATCCAATTTCAACAACAACAACAATTTCATTAATAAGCAAAAATAGTTCAATGGAATACACTTTTTTCAATATTTATTGGCGAAAGTTGTTTATTTATACCAAATCAAGCCTAATTTTTTTTTATTAATGCTTTTATTTAGCTTCACCTCGTATATTTGTTTGTTTGTTTCTTTGGTTCAAATCTTGCGGCAGCTTTTTCAACTACTTCTACTTTACCGATTCTTATGAAACTTTGCACACACATTGAGTTCCCGTGACAATGCAAACTGACAATTTTGTAAAAAAATCAAGACCTGTATAACGACTGTATAATTAAATAACAAGGAACAACGGACGAATATAGGAGGAGCAGCTATATTTGCAGAACATAATAAAATTCACCAAAAGGTTATACCCGGCATAGAATTTAATAAACCTTTATTAATTAATAATCTACGACTACCTAATCGTTCATATGAAATATTTGCCAAACAAAATAAATATATGTCTCTATGGATAGATGACAAACTTTATTGTGCATATAGTCATTTTTTACCATTCAAATGCAATTTTAGCCCTGGATTGCATCCAAAAGTTCGTTTTATGCAAGCATAAAAAACATTTTACTAAGGCTACTAATACTAATTTACTTAAAACGTTTAAAATGGCCATAAAAATTGCATCAGAGAAGGAACAGGAACAGTTTTCGGCAGTTCCATGCATTGGACAACAGTTTGTTTTTCGTTTGGATCCTTACAGCTACGGTATAATCAGCTGAATGGGATGCTCATTCTCTATGCATGATCTCCTTTCCGCCAGTTCCAGGGTGTCGTTTACATATGGGCGATTCCATTATCGCGGGTGCAACAGTTAGACGCATGTAAATCTTCTTAATAATAAAATAAAAAACATTTTTAATGAAATTATCCTTGGAAGAGCTACATTTTAACATGTTCACTTTTTATTCATTTATAAGAATTTTAAAGAAATATTTAAATAGTCAGGAGGGAGGTTCAAACTTGTTGCACCCGCGATAGCACTCTGAACCTCCCTCCTGACTATTTAAATATTTCTTTAAAATTCTTATAAATGAATAAAAAGTGAACATGTTAAAATGTAGCTCTTCCAAAGATAATTTCATTAAAAATGTTTTTTATTAAAACGTTTTTATTAGCTCGCTTTCTTGTCTGTCTGTTTGTCCGGTACAAATCTTGCAATCGATTTTTTGATTACTTCCAGTTACCCGATCACCCTGAAATTTTGCACACAGCTTCAGCTCCGATGACAATGCAATATGGTATACTCAATATACCGTTAGATCCATGGCGGAGGACTCTCGAGGACGGATTACTGTTTTCTTCACGGAACAAATTTTGCATTCGATTTTTCAAATACTTCCGGATATCCTATCATGGTGAAATTTTGCACACAGCTTTAGCTGTGATGACAATGCAATATGGTACATACCTTTAGTCCATGGAGGTCGTCTCAGGAGGGCGGATTGAAATATTCTTCACAAACCCTTCGACATGGATATCAAAAAAAATGGTATGATATGTAGAACACGATAAGCAATATAGTATACTCAATTTATCGTTTGGTCCATGGCGGTCATCTCCAGAGGACGGATTACCATTTTCTTCACAACCCCCTCTATATGGGTATCAAATGAATGGGCATCATAAGACGAATGCAATAAGCCATGCCTTTAGATCCATGGCAGACTCCTCAAGAGGGTGGTTACCATTCTCTTCAGAACCCTTTCGACATGGGTATCAAATGAAAGGGTATGATAAGTAGAATACCATAAGCAATATAGTATACTCAATATTTCGTTTGGTCCAAGGCGGCCATCTCAAGAGGACGAATTAACATTTTCGTCACAACCCCCTCGATCAAACGAAAGGCTATCAAAAGTAATGCAATAAGCTATGTCTTTAGATCCATGGCGACCTCCTCAGGAGGTCCGGTTACCATTCTCTTCAGAACACTTTCGACATGGGTATCAAATGAAAGGGTATGATAAGTAAAACACCATAAGCAATACAATTTACTCAGAACATCATTAGGTCCATGGCGGCCTCCTCAGGAGGGTGGGTTACCATTCCCTTCAGAACCCTTTCGACATGGGTATCAAATGAAAGGGTATGATAAGTAGAATACCATAAACAATATAGTATACTCAATATTTTGTTTGGTCCATGGCGGCCATCTCAAGAGGACGTATTAACATTTTCTTCACAACCACATGTTTTTATATGAAGAAAGCAGTTAAATACAATCAAAAGTCAGCTAAGCGCTTTTCAGTAAAAGAGTAGTTGCGAGCACTCACGAGTGAAAATAGTAAAAATGATCAAAAAAGAGATACGGCTATTATTGAAATAAAAATCATATAACATTAATTTAGCTTACTTCTTCATTTTAATTTTCATGAATTTCAAAATTAAAAAGATTGGTATATTATTAGTAGATTTAGGTAACAATTTTCCACATGTATCCGTCATAATATCATGACCATGTTAAAAAGTGATTGCAAAATGTCGCACACAAGACTAAAAAGCAGATAATAATTATTAGATAAAAAAACTTTTTAATATAACACGTTTTTATAACGAACTAAAAAGTATAAAATAATGGCACTAGCCCCATACAGATTTAGAACCTCAAATATATTTCTAACACCATACAGATAGTCCTGAAAATTTGTGATTGTGAATTTGTAATAACTATGAAAATATATGTAAAATTTTAAACGAAAAAACGTGGGGCGCATGTTATAGACAATAGTAAGGAGTGTAGAGTAGCTGGGTTGAGAAATCATTCGCATCAATCATAACGCCCCACGTTTTTTCGTTTAAAATTTTACATATATTTTCATAGCTATTACAAATTCACAATCACAAATTTTCAGGACTATCTGTATGGTGTTAGAAATATGTTTGAGGTTCTAAATCTGTATGGGGCTAGTGCCATTATTTTATACTTTTTAGTTCGTTATAAAAACGTGTTATATTAAAAAGTTTTTTTATCTAATAATTATTTTATTATTAAGAAGATTTACATGCGTCTAACTGTTGCACCCGCGATAATGGAATCGCCCATATCTGATAACGAATTGGGTGTCCGTTATCACCGCAATATTCCTTCTTCTAGAGTTGTTGTCTCTCACTAGTTGACACGCCTTCAAAATTGGCACCATTTCTGGACCTTCATTATTGAATACGATTCGATTCAAATTAATCGTAAATATGGCATTTCTTGAATTGCAGATATTTTCACTTTTCTGACAAAAATTGCCCAAAATGTTAACTTACGACTTCTTAATTATGAGTAATTTGTTAACATTTTTAACAATTTTTGTCAGAAAAGTGAAGATATTTGCAATTCAAGAAATGAATTATTTACGATTAATTTGAATCGAATCGTATTCAATAATTAGGGTCCTGCTTGCAAGACACTGGATCCATGCGGGAGCCGTAATTTATTGGCTATATTGAATGATTTATTCGTCCAACCAAAACCTATCAACAGACTTGCCATACTTCTTTAAATAAAAGCCTTTAGCCTATTTACCCTTTTTGTACAGTGGTAATTATAAACACAAAACATGCCCTGCCAGAGGTATCAGTGCGTCTTTCAAAACTGCGTATGGGATAAAAGATTTATTAAACAAAAAAATTTGTTGTCTGTAAAGAGGGTTTACGGACGATAGTTTAACGTGACAACGTCATGAGAAAACATTGATGAAATGATTGCATACTTTTATGAATAAAATTGAATCATTTATATTAAACTAGCAAAAACCCGCGTGCGTTGCAACGCCTTTCAATAAAATAAGATTATGGGGACACAGTCTGCGATAGGAAAAAGCTATAGTGAAAAAAGAACAAATCTGGGAAAATTGATTTTGGGAGATGACCGCCATGGACCAAATGATATATTGAGTATACTATATTGCCTATGGTGTTCTACTTATCATACTCTTTCATTTGATATCCATCTAGAAGGGGTTGTAGAGAAAATGGTAAACCGCCCTTTTGAGATGGCCGCCATGGACCAAATTATAAATTGAGTATACTATATTGCTTATGGTGTTCTACTTTTCATAGCCTTTCATTTGATACCCATGTCTCGGGTGTTGTGAAGAAAATGGTAAACCGCCCTCTTGAGATGGCCGCCATGAATCTAAAGACATAGTCTATGGCATTCTTCTTATAATGCCTTTCATTTGATACCCATGTCGAGGGGGTAGTGAAGAAAATGATCATCCTCCCTCTTGAGGTGACCGCCATGGACCAAACGATATATTGAGTATACTATATTGCCTATGGTGTTCTACTTATCATACTCTTTCATTTGGTACCCATGTCGAAGGGGTTGTGAAGAAAATATTAATCCGCACTCTTGAGATGGCCGCTAAGGACCAAACGATATATTGAGTATACTATATTGCTTATATTGTTCTACTTGTTATCATACTCTTTCATTGGATACCCATTTCGAAGGGGTTGTGAAGAAAATGGTCATCTGCTCTCTTGAGATGACTGCCATGGACCAAACGATGTATTGAGTATACTATATTGCTTTTTGTGTTCTACTTACCATAACCTTTCATTTGATATCCATGTCGAGGGGTTGTAAAGAAAATGGTAATCCGCCCTCCTGAGATGGCTGCTATGGACCAACCGCCTGCTTTTCTGTTGAAATTTTTTTGCTATAAACCTCACGGAGCCCAAGACCTTTCCAACGAATGCAAAACCGTGAAAATCGGATCGTGCGTTCTGGAAATATAGCGTCAGAAAGGAAAACCCGACTTATTTTTATATTATAGATAACAGTAAACGTCCCACCTTGCGACTTGTGAATGGTAATAGCACAAGCAGGAACGCAAGGAAACTGTTTTCGTTTGCATTTCACAGTTTTCGTCAGTGTAATCCGGCACTCAGTTAGGAGACAGAGTGTTTGGCTTGCTTTGCTTATTGTTGACAATTTGACAAATTTAATCTAATTAATATTGACAATTTTAATCAAATTTTTAAGATTACTACGATCAAATTTTTAAAATTACTTCGGGAGATAACGGGACATAACGGGACATAACGGGACAATGAGTCATCATTTTTCGTGCATGCAGCTGGCGTTCATCGTTTTACTAGACGTTGTCACGTCAAAAAACAACCGTTATTCGCATTTCCAAGAGACGAAAATGGGTAAGTTAGCTTGTTATATATATCTAATGAACAAAATCAGCAATAATTATTACTAACAGCGCATTGCTTTGGCTGCAAATAATAGGAAAACCCTATTTGCACAACGAGGTGAAAAAGCGAAGCTACATGAAGATTTGTGGAGCACATTTCGCCAGCAATATGTTCACCAAAGGCGGACGTCGTCTTCTACCTGGAGCTATTCCAAATTGCCAGCCGAAAACTAGCTTCTCCGATTTGGAACTGTTCTGGTATTTCATTTCTAATGTCTATGTAATATTGCTTCTCTATAGATTAGCACAAAGTCTAATTTTCTATTTCTTTTCTTTTCTTTCTCTTTTCACGCTTTATTATTTCAACATTTCCGTTATCTATCCATACCACACCTTTTTTCTTTTCTTTTCTTTCTTTTTCCACGTTTTCTTTTTATTTTAACATTTCCATAACCTATCCAAATCATCATCCATTATCATTCTCATACAGTAGCGTAACTAAGCAAGTAGGCGCCCCCCCGCAGAATCCATAACGGCGCCTTTTCACAACACTCCTTATTTTTCAGGGATGATTTAAAAAAGAGGTTTTTCGAAATTAATCTTTTATTCATGTTACATGTTCTGCCACTTAATAACTTTCCACCGCTTAAAATCAAACACTGCAACTTGCCCTAATTAAGTTAATATTAATTTACGGAGAGCAAAAATCAACGTGCTACCTGTTACAAGAGTTCAAGATTTTCCCAACCCGATTTTTTCTTCTTCACTTCACTCATTGTGAAGTGTAAGAACCCAGTTTTCCTTTGAAATATAATTAAAAAAACGTTAAATAAATTGGGATACGTGTTACTATACGCGACGGTTTTGAACGGAATCAGTTGGGAAACTGGATCTGACTGGCTTTCTCGAGTTATGCTTTACAATCAAATTTTTCCAAATTAACAGTAGGCGCCTGCGCCTACTTTGTGACGCCTGGTTGGAATTTGGAAATGGGATAGGAGACAATACAAATAAAACCCAACCACCGGATGACACGATGAATGGGGAAATCCCTGAGGACGTCCTTAGGGGTCACATTTATCTGTAGTCTATGGAAAAATCATTAATCATGAAAACTTTTGATGCTATTTTCAACAGCGGTTTTAAAGGACAATTTTTTTCGGCACTCAATACAATGATTGACTGGCGCTCTTCATGAAGCATATCAGCCGTGAGTCTATCAGCGCCTGCGAGCGCCTATGACTGGCTGGCGCCCCCCCGCATTCCGGGGCTTGCGGGGGTGTTATTTACGCCACTGTTCTCATATTTTTATTTCGTGTTATTTGTTCCTTGAAATATTTGTTGCGTGTTGCGTGTAATATAGGAAATTCATTTGACAGATGAAATACACAAGGACGCGACAACAGTAAAGGAGGAAACTGTTTGCGAAGAACAATTCTTAGAAGAAGATAAACCAGTCATCTCTTCAAATTTGGATACTGGAATCTTAAAAAAACCTGAATCACAATGCGATACTAGTAAATTTAAAGTGCTTTCAGTAATAAATTTACCAAACATAAATAAAGCAAACAACATAGCATTTAAAAGAAAATCACAATGGGCAGAGAATGAGGAAAATATTCCCAACCCTAAGAAAAAAAAAGTCATTGCCACTGAGCGTTCATTATCACTATGTACGCCCAGAAAGAGTAAATTGAAAGAACAGATAAAAGAGCTTCAGAAGCAAATTGAAGAAAAAAATAAAATTATAAGCACCCTACAAAAGAAAAGAACAAGGGAAAGCATTATACGTGAGGCACTTGATTTGCTACCAAAAGACTTAGCAAATCTTGTTGAATGCCAAATTAAAAATTCCATGAGGAAAAAGAAAGGTCAAATTATGAACATGACCTAAAGCAGTTTGCGTTAAGCTTATACTTTTTAGCGCCCACTGCTTATAATTTTTTGGCGAAAACAATAATATTACCAGCTGCATCAACGTTAAGGAGTTATGTAAAAAGCTGGCCTTCAGTGCCAGGATTAAATTATGCTTACTTCAAAGCATTACAGCTTAAAATAGAAACACTGCCAGAAATAGCAAAATATTGCATGGTTGCGTTTGACGAAATGGCAATTAAAGAAAACCTGTTCTACGATAGAAAGAAAGGTGAGATTATAAGCCTGGAAGATAACGGACTAACAAAAAATAACTTGGTAGCCAAAAATGCTTTTGTTTTGATGGCCAGAGGCATAACCCATAATTATAAACATTTCTTGGGTTATATTTTCGTTAACACGACTTGTCCCAGTGCTCAAGAAAGAGACTTAGTACTAGAAACAATAAATAAATTGCAACAAGTTGGGCTTCATCCGCAGGCTATAGTATGCGACCAAGGATCAAACTTTATTGGAGTCGCAAAATTATTAAATATTACTGCAGCGAAAACATCATTTAAAGGAAATCAGAGTTTAAGAAACAGTTTACTTACGAAAAATTTCTTGTTTGAAGAATATAAAACTGTAAAGTGGCAAGATATAATAAAATTTGCAGAATGGGACAGAGAGCACACTTTCAGGTTAGCTCCCAAACTAAGCCCAGAGCATATAAATCCGAATTCATTTCAAAAAATGAAAGTAAAATTAGCTACGCAGGTTATTAGTGCAAGTGTGGCAGCAGGAATTTACACACAAGTCAGCACAAATCAATGCTCTTCAACGGCTATTTATACAGCCGAGCTTCTAGAAAAATTTGATAAATTGTTTGATATTTTCAACTCTTAAACATTTTCGGAAGCAAAAGAGTTCAGGCGACCTTTTAACGGAACAGGAAAGCAATTGGATCATTTAATCAATATGCAAAAGTTCTTGCGAGAGTTAAGAATTGTAGATAAACAGAATAAGGATGTTATAAATTCCGTTAAGTTCGTAATGGGGTGGCAAATTGCTATTACTAGCCTATTAAGTCTACAGGAAAAACTGAAATCCAAAGGAATAGATTTTCTTCTAACAAGAAATCTAAATCAAGACGGGCTGGAAAATGGCTTCGCATTAATCCGACGTCGAGGAGGTAGTAATCATAACCCCACGGCGTATCAATTTTCATGCACCTTCAAAAAAATATTTAGAATGAAATTTTTACAAATATGTAAAGGAACAAACTGCGAACCGGATAAAACTTTACATTTACCACCTGTAAATAGACAGTTAATAGAGTTCCTAGAGGCAATACAACCAAATACGACCCCCAGTTTAATTATAAAGACCGATTTCAGTGATATGGATATCGGAGAAGAAAATGCTATGTTTTATTTTGCCGGTTGGCTCTCGAAAAAGCACAAAGAAAATCATAAATGTGAGGCCATCGAATTACCGCAAGATAAAGTGGACAGTGCATTCACAGTGTTTAAAACTTATGAAAATGGGTTACGCCCACCAAACGATTTATGGATGAGCTAAAAAACATAGACAAGAAGTTTGCAGAACATTTTGAGCTTCTTATCGGAAGCACTAACATTGAGAATAAATTGTATGAAATATTAGAAAAAGAATTCAATTTTAAATGTTACGAAGCGTCAAATAAGGAATACCTCCTACGATTGTATATTAGAGCCCGGATCTATTATACAATCAAATTCTTTAATAAAGATATTCGAAAAAGCAATAACAGACGCAAAATACTTACACTAAGTCATTTGTAAGAAACCTGGCCTGAAACAAAAGCAGGGGCATATGAAATCTCACCAAAGATTACCATTAGATCAGTTGTCGCTAAGTACAGGTGAACTCTCAACTTTGTTGGGATAACTTCATCGTGCTTGGTTGAAAACTGTTGGTAAATATGTACAAGACCACATTAAGTTAGAACCAAGAAATGTAACAAGTTTTTCAATAACACTGTTTATCAATGCACTGAGTCATTTCTAAGAAATTAATGACGTATAAAAAAAATATATATATGAAACAGAAGCAGGGGCATATGACGTCTGAACTAAGATTACCATTACATCAGTTGATGCTAAGTACAGGTGAACTCTCAACTTTGTTGGGATAACTTCATCGTGCTTAGTTGAAAACTGTAAATAGAAGAGCACATCGAGCAATCAAGAAATGTAACATGTAAGTTTATTAATAACACTATGGAATCCGTTTTATTTAATTCCTTTTGACAATTTTAGATAAAACTGCAACAAAAGCTACGGGAACCAGACAACCAAACGAAACCAACTTGGCGGATTAAAAAAAACGTAAAAAGACTATAATCATGCATGGAAATTTTTATCGAAAGGTATATTAGTTCCGTTTATCAATAACACTGTATAATCTGTTTTAATTTTAGATAAAAAAAAAGTAATATGAACCTACCAGTACATCAACTTGGCGAAAATAGAAAAATAGAAAATAAAAAGAGAAAATAAAAATGAAAATGCAATAGAGCGATATATTGCTAATAGATAAAACAAAAAAGTGTTGAAGTGTAGAACATTGAGTGAAATGGGAAAAAGTAAAAAAAGAACTATTTAAAAGACATTTTATATCGTCGCATTTTATGCCAAAAAAACAGCACTAATTAACCTTCATAGTTTATTTTTTTATTAGATGATGGAGAAGTGCGGTAAGACCTATGGGGTGCGACAGCGAGGGAGGCCCAACCTTCGCTGGAAGGATGGCGTGGACCAGGACGCTCAGAGTTTAGGGATGCCAAACTGGATGACATCGGCTCAGAATCGGGACCGGTGGAGAGAACAGTTGCGCGAGGCCAGGACCGGATCCCGGTTGTAGAGCCGTTAAAGAAGAAGAAGATGGAGAAGTGCTCTTTTTTTTGGGATATTTCTTTTCAGATCTCTCCAGTAAGTGTAGACCTTGTCGTGGTGAGAGCTTAAAAGTATTTGCTAATTTTAAATAATATTATTGAATAGAAAGGGAAAACGATATTACAAATAATCGAAATAAAAACTTTCAAAATTGATGATAATAAGTAGGCTTCAAAGGCTTGCACTTGCACCCTTTTTCCTTTCAACTTACTCAATTATATTATAATTATAATGTAATTTCATATTATTATATTATAATTTAGAAAGCAAATTCTTAACTAACATACACTTATTAGCTTATACGAAAAAATGAAACAATAAATTTATACGAAACAATGAAACAACGATTTAATTTTCAATTTGAAGATGTATCATTTTTTTTTTGGTCGTATCATATTTTGTTGCTGGAAAATTTTATTGTAGGAAGTTGTTTGTTTTTTGTGTGTTTGTTTTTTAATTAATTTACCATCGAATTGGTGCTATTCTTGTGTAGCCATTTTCTCTGTGAAATAAAATTAAAAATAATACTTATATAATAATAATAAAAAGAAATCTTGACTAGGACTTAATGTTATCAATGGTGTTAGCCTAATTCCTGCTGATCCAAATCCCCAAATCTTGTGCCATAAAATCCAACATGAAAATACGTTCCAAAAACCCGTTTCCCTTGTAATTGTGCGATACGATTAAAATCTTCCTGTAATTTTCCATGCATTTTTGCTAATTTCAAGAAATCACGATTCAATTCACATATTGGTATCAATACTTTATAAACTTCATTCACAGCTTCATACATTCCAGCTATTTGAAAAGCATTAGCTGCTTCTTCCATGCTTTTAGACCACTTTCAGTAAAATGATTGCCAAGGCGCATAATCCATCTTCGCCGGGGTTTAAGACATCCTCAGACACAGCAGATTCCATGAGGGAGTTTGGTGTTATCTTTTGAAAAGACCCAGCACCCACAGGAAGATGCGGCTGAGATTCAAGAATACTTAAATATTCTGCTACTAAGGAGGCACTATGCACGTAGCACATAGCAGCTTCAGTGTGATTGGCACCTTCCTTATTCTTTTTCGCCATATTTTCTAGCCATGTTAAGTAAGTCTGGATTGTTTTGATAGCCTTTGGCGATTCTATGCATTAAGACAAGAAGCATTTCAGGATCTTCTTGATATTCTTTCATTTTTACTGTATCAGAAAGGATCATATGCTGATTGAATAGTAGATCCTGGACTTGTTCGGGAAAGGATGTGGTTTGTAGATCTATATCAGATTCTGCATAGACAAGAATAGTTTTCAGGGCTCGACGAAGAGACTTTTCACTGAAAGTGGCACTTGTTCCGACTAGTGAACTTAAGGACATAGTTACTTGCATTTTAACGCGGGCAAAGTTCTGAAAAAATAATTTATAAATAACCAATTTTACAGTACAAATAAGCTACTTACATTCCGAATTTTAAAATTCTGCCTCATTAGCAAGTACAATGACGCAGCCGCTTGAGACCTAACACCAGGAAGCTGTGATCCGCAATGCTTCAACAGCAGTAGGCATAATTCCGCCAGCGGTATTTTTCAGTTGAATTACGATCTTTTCTACTATTAATTAAATCATTTCGAGCAGAGCCAGTACCTCGTATACATTCTTCCAGTCTTTCTTTTAAATATGGCGTTTTACGGGAGATTTGGGTATTTCGCTTCAATATCGGAAGACGTTTTTGGCCTTTATATTCAAAACATGCTATGCAAACATTTAATACTTGAAGCATTTGATGGACACGATGCAGACTTAATCCCAATGCACATCGATATAAAATTTTCTTATCCAAATTTTTCAACACCCACAGGAAACGCACTAGAAGATGGCGTGTATTCTCACTGCTTAATGGTGATTTATTTTTCACTGGTTCTGGACAGTATACTCGGCTGCCGGAAATAGCGTAAGCAACTTCTGGACTTATTGTAGATGTTGTCATTGGTTGATGTGGATCTTGATAATCATCGAGTGGATTTCTACAATATTAACAATTTTAAATCGTGTAATTTCGTTTCTTTTACCTGTTTAACTTACGACACTTCCAAAACTTGTGATAATTCATTTACTTAAAACTAAACCAACTAAAAAATGTTGCTGTCTAGCGGTCAAGTCAGCATATAATGTTTTCTCAAAATTTCCCTGCAAAACTTGGTGTCGGGCTGCACGGTGCTAATAATGTTGTATATGGTGTTGCAAATGGTAAATTTAATGCAATGAAATGTTTATGACTACATATGATTCGTAAAAAATCAATTTTATAATGTAAAATATCGGGAATCGATGACTTATAAACTTGCATCCGATTTCGATGCCATTAAAATGAGAACTGTCAAAATATTTCCAGTTCACATTCCAGTCACTTCTCCGTCATTTTTTATCTTGCTTTCACACACTTTGCGTATTGTGTGAAAGTAGTTCCGCCTCCTTTTATCATAGATATTACATCTTTGATATTTTGACTTTTTCACTCCTACTGAAATTTTTATCAGCTGATCTCAAGGGCATTGAAACATTTTTGAAAATTTGTTCTAGCTCATCACTCTTATTATTATTGCTCGCTGATGGAAGGTCTACGAAAGTTTATCCCTGCAGAAACCAGGAAAGAAGCTACTGCCACCAATACATCAAGTCCTGCGATCCAAACAACTATCGTGCAGCATGAGACTCTGCCGAGAATTTCCTTACCAAAATTTAATGGTGATTTTGACATGTGGCGATCCTTTCACGACTTATTCGTGTCATTAGTCCACAACAAAACAAACCTTAAGCCAGTCCAGAAATTACACCATCTGAAAACTTCATTAGTTGGAGATGCGGAGCGAATTTTAAGGCATATCCCGGTCACAAATGAAGATTATGAGCCAGCATGGACCAAACTTAAGGAAGGTTTTGAGAACACACGAATATTAGTCAACCACCAATTAAAACGTCTCATAGGTCAGTCCAAATTAAATGTGGAATCAACCAAGAGTTTAAAGGAATACATAGAAACTATAGAGGAGTGTATGCAGCAGCTCAAAAATCTCAATGTGGATACTACGTCGTGGGATGTATTACTTATTCATATTTTGGTTCAAAGGCTCCCTTTCGTAACCCTTAGACATTGGGAGGAGGAGCTCGGAACACAAAAGGAATTACCTGAACTAACGAAATTTATGTTGTTTTTAAATACTCGACTGAAAGTTTTAGAATCCATTGCTGACGCAATCACTCCAAGAACTGCACCAGTTAGACTGTCAAGGAAAAGGTAGCATCATACCATATTGTAAGGAGAGACAGATGTCCTGCCTGTGAGGGGAAGCATTATGTTCAGAGGTGTCCTGTTTATAAGCAGATGAGTCCACAGACAAAGCTCACCACTATCAAGTCAGCAGGGCGTTGTATTAATTGTCTGTCCAGCAACCACTCACATATCAACTGCACGAGCAAATTCAACTGCTTCAAAAATGCAAAAACACCACACATCACTTCACGACGATACTCAAAACAAGCAGCCTGCTAACGGCCCAAGAAGAGCCATTGACGAAGGCACTAGCCACAGCGCTGACAACACAGTTCAAGCCTTTATTGCAAATCAAAATGTGCATGCCCTTCTTTCTACAGCTCTGGTTTCCGTAAAGGGTAAACGAGATTACCAGTGTAAACGAGATTACAGCGGCCAATGCAAGGAGTCAAACCACGTTACAACTGCAAGGGTGCAATTCTGAAACACAGCAAATCAACGAAACGTTTTTGGTTATCCAGAAAATTACGGATCCACTTATAAAATCCATAAGAGAGAACTCGGACACATAGTAGGACTGCCATTAGCCGACTCAACGTTTTGGAAACCAGGACGAATAGATGCCCTGCTAGGAGTCAACGCATACTCAAGGATCTTACTAGATGGCGTAGTAAAGGGAACGAAAACATCTGTAGTTGCAATCAACATAATTTTTGGTTGGATATTATTAGGACCAACAACAAGTGCACCACAAACCAATTCAATTGCGCTGACAGTCACAACCGAAGATCTAAGTCATCAAATTTCCAAGTTTTGGGAAATAGAAAAAGTTCCGTCAAGTCCTATGCTCACTAAGGAAGAGAAAGAGTGCGAAGAATGTTTTCAAGCCTCTCATAAGCGCTTCAGCAACGCCAATATGAAGTGAAACTACCCTTTCAACAACAAATCGCCAATATTGGGAGAATCTAAATCACAAGCGTTAAAACCATTCTATGCGTTAATGAAGAAATTTCAAAAATTTCCAGATCTAGCCAAGGACTATGCAAAGTGCCTAAATGAATACTTGGACTTAAACCAAATGCAAATGGTGGAATCAGGAAATGCCGAAACATCACACTATTACATCCCTCACCATGCGGTTTTTAAAGACAGTACCACTACCAAATTGCGAGTCGTCTTCGATGCCTCATGCAAAACAACCAACGGCAAATCTTTGAACGACTTTCTGCTAAAGGGACCAACTATACAACATAAGCTATTTTCAATACTACTCAATTGGCGTAAACATAAAATCTCTATAACAGGAGATATTGAAAAAATGTATAGGATGATTTGGATGCATCCGGATCATCAGAATTACCAACGGATAATCTGGAAACATCCAACTGAACCAAGGCCACAGGAGTACCAACTGAAAACCGTGACATTCGGTACAACCTCTGCGCCGTATTTAGCAATCAGAACGTTGCATCAGTTAGCAGAAGATGAGAGAAAAAGATGGCCACTAGCATCCAAAGCCACCTTAAAAAACTTCTACGTCGACGATCTGCTAGCAGGGGCCAATGATATAGCTGATGCAAAGAAATTACAAAGGGAATTAATTGAAATGTTGAACTCCGGCGGATTCTGTAGCGGTTGCTACTTGTTATTATTTTATGTTCGTTGCTACTTGTTATTAATTTATGTTCGTTATTTTAGCAAGTTTATTCAACACTCAATTCAGTTCCTATACTAGTAACTTTTTAGTACAGTGTTTTTAATACGTCAAAAATTACATTTTCACTTCTACTAACAAATACACTTTAGGAATATTGAATCAGATATCACATACGCAGACACTGAACACATAAACGATTTTCAAAAAAATAGACACACAAAAAGTTGTCATGTAAAATAAAAATAAAAATGTATTAGTGGTAGTTAGAATTTTGAATTATTCAAATCTTTTTATTCAAGTCGATTTGCTTTTACGTAATAATTTGTAAAAGTTTTAAAGTTTTACTATAAAATAAAATATTGAGAGTTTCAACTAAAATTATCTAAAGATTTACAAATAAATGAAGTGATCAATTTTTAATTAATAATTTGTTGGATTTAAAAATAATATTATCCCATCAACACTTCATCCTGGTGACCCCGAAAAAAGAACTTAATTTCAAGAAAGAAGAATTTAATTTGAAGAAAGAAGAATTTAATTTGAAGAAAGAAGAATTTAATTTGAAGAAAGAAGAAAGAAAATAAAATTTTTTAGAAGAAATTTTGAAGAAAGAAGATAGAAGAAACCTCAAGAATCCAATTCAAGAAAGAAAATTTTAAAATTTTTTGAAAAGGGAAGTCAATTTTAATTAAATTAAATATTTTTCCTTTAAATTTAATCTTAATTAAATTAATTATTTTTCTTTTAATTTTTCTAAAATATTGTACAAAATAGTACTTCAAACATAAATCTTACAACAGTAACACTTTTTTTTAATAGTGAAAATACAATTTTTCTATTATTTTCGATTTTAAATGAATATTTTTCATTTTTATTAATCGAAAAACTTTATTTTAAATTTTGTTTTAACGTCTCTCAACGCGAACGTACACGAATTTCTTTTTCTTAAAAGTATCGAAGTTTAAAGTTAAAACTTGAATTTCTTGTTACGCGGAAGTGAATTCGTTGTGAACAATATGAGTGTACAGGCTAATGGAATTAATAGTGAGGAGATTATTAATGAAAATAGTGGACATATCAATGCTTCTGCAGTTAAACTACCAACCTTCTGGTCTCCTTGTCCAGAAGCATGGTTTGTCATTGCAGAAAGCCAGTTTTCTTCCAAACACATTAGGCAAGATGAAACAAAATATGAACATATTATACAATCTTTACCTTTGGATGTTATTATGAATATGTTAGATGTTATCCAAAATCCACCTCAAGAAAATAAATATGAAACATTGAAGAGAACCCTCATTCAACGATTCACGGAATCAGAAGAAAAGAAACTGGAACATCTTCTTTGTAATACCGAAGACCATCTAAAAGATAAAAGACCATCTGAATTTTATAGGTCGATGGAAATTCTTGCTGGAACTTCTTCTAACATAGGAAAAGATTTGATTAAGAAACTTTGGATGCGAAAACTTCCATCTAATATCAACATTGCATTGATGTCTTCTGGAAATCAGAACATCCAAGATCTTCAAATTCTCGCTGACAAAATTTTCGACGTTTCCAAGATTCAATATATTTCTTCAATCAATAACAACCCATCAAACCCTTTTTCAAATCAAGAATGTATTAATTATATGGAAAAGATAAATTTTTTAGAAAATAAAATTGAAAATTTGTCAAATTTACTGAGAAAACTCACAATTAATAAAAATGATAATTTTTATCGCAAATCTAGGTCCAGGAGCAGAAGCTTCTCAAGGCAAAACTTTAATGATAATAATAATAATAAACCTTTTTGCTGGTTTCATTTCAAATTCGGAAATAAAGCAAAGAGATGTGTAAAACCATGCAGTTTCAACAATTCAAAAAACTAAATAACCCTTCAGCGTTTGCAATAAATAATATACCCCAAAAATCAAGAAGACTTTTTATTTTTGATAAAGAAAATAAATTTAAATTTTTAGTTGATACAGGAGCAGAATTATCCGTCATCCCAAATACATACTATGGAAAATATAAAAAGGACCCAGATTTAATTCTAAGTGCAGCTAATGGATCGTCTATCCATGCATATTGAACAAAACTTTTAAAAATAGATTTTGGTTTAAGACGAGACTTCACTTTTCCATTTATCATTGCAAACGTCAACCTATTATCGTCGCAGATTTCCTAGTTCAATTTAATTTACTAGTTGATATGAAAAATATAAAAATGATAGATGGTACTACAGATTTTAGTGTTAACGGAATCATGATCAAGACAAACTCTCCTTCACCCAGACATTTTTCTGTGGACAGTGATTATGGTAACATTTTGTCTAGATTCCCTTCACTTACTCAACCTCCGCGATATGATTTACCTGTGAGACATAACATAGTACATACCATCGTTACTAAAGGACAACTACCTTTTTCAAGAGCCAGACGATTAGACACAAATAAATTTAAAATAGCCAAATTAGAATTTGACCACATGGTTAAATTAGGATTATGTAGAAGCTCTTCATCATCTGTCTCATCAGTATTACACATGGTTCCGAAAAAGAATTCTTCAGACTGGCGACCATGCGGAGACTATGGAAGATTAAATTCAATTACAATTCCAGGTAGGTATCCAATTCCCCACATTCAAAATTTTACATTGAATTTGGACGGTTGTAATGTGTTTTCAAAAATTGATTTAGTCAGAGCTTATCACCACATACCAGTAGCGGAGGAAGACGTTTTCAAAACGGCAATTACTACACCTTTCGGCTTATTCGAATTCACTCGAATGCCCTTTGGTCTCAGAAACGCTGCCCAAACATTCCAACGTTTTATGGACAAAGTTTTGCACGGTTTAGAATTTGTTTTTGTCTACATTGACGATATTCTTGTGGCAAGCAAGAGTGAGAAAGAACACAAAGACCATTTAAAGCAAGTGTTCACCCGATTAGAGGAATTTGGAATAAACATTAATCCAGGAAAATGCCTTTTCGGAGTAAATTCAATTGATTTTCTAAGCCACAAAATTACAAAAGACGGGATTCTTCCATCTGAAGACAGAATTTAATTTATTCAAAATTTTCCGTCGCCAGATTCAATTAAACAAGTTCAAAAATTCATCGGAATGGTCAATTATTTTCACAGATTCATTCCACAGTTAGCGAAATTGTTAAGTCCTATTCATATTCAACTAGCGAAAGAGCTTAAGAAGAATAAAAAGGTTAAAACTTTTGACTGGACGGAGGAATGTGAAAATGCATTCATTGAAGTCAAAAATGCTTTTATTTCTGCAACATTATTAGTCCATCCAGCAGAGGAAGCTACTTTACGATTAACGGTTGATGCATCAAATATAGCAATCGGAGCAATGCTGGAGCAATACAAGAACAACAAGGCTGAACCATTGGCATTTTACTCAAAGAAATTGAGTGCAGCAGAAAGAAACTATTCAACGTTCGATAGAGAGCTTTTAGCTGTATACTCAGCAATTAAGCACTTCAGACATTTCTTGGAAGGTCGCGATTTTACAGTGTTCACAGACCACAAACCCTTAACCTCGGCAATTTGGACAAAAGCTGAAAGAAGTCCAAGGCAAGCAAGACACTTAGATTATATCACCCAATTTACCTCTGACATCAAACATATTAAAGGTGATTCTAACGTCGTGGCAGACGCTTTATCACGGGTAGATACAGAAATTATGGATTGCGACACGATTAATGAGAATCAAATTGATTTGGACATTATCGCAGAAGAGCAAAAGAATGACATTGAATTACAACATTTAATTGAGAATTCAAACGGAAATTATAAATTCATATTAAGAGAAGTAGATGTACCTTCATCTGGAAATAAAATTTGGATAGAATGTTCCACTGAAAGAGATCGTCCATTCATTCCAGTGGGTATGCGAAAAAATATATTTAATATGTTACACAATTTATCACATCCAGGCATTCGAAGTTCGAGAAAATTGATTACAAGTAGATACTTTTGGCCTAGGATGAACTCAGATATAAATTTATGGGCAAAATCTTGCATAGCATGTCAAAAAGCAAAAATCAATAGACATACGATATCTCCAGTTCAAAAAATTAAGATACCGTCAGGAAGATTTGAACACATGGGGGCCTCGGTAGCCTAGGGAGTAAGGCGCCTGGCTACTATCCCAGAGGTCCCGGGTTCGAATCCCGGCCAGCCCCACGGTCCTTCGCCTTTTCCACTTTCCCACCCACATAACTTTCCTTCTTTCTTCTTCCCTCTTTACATTCCTGATCCCTCCTGTCATATCCTTCCTTAGCCCTTCCCCGCTCTACCAAAAAACGCATGTCATCGGTTGGTTCATGAGATTCAACTCGTTTCAGGAGGCATAACACTCCAGCGAGTTGTTTCTCGATGCCCCGATGTCAAAAGTCGCGACAGTAATGGTTGGAAGTAGGTGGACTAAAAATATCGCGGGTAGGTTGTGACAGTTCCTTTCTTCCCCGACTAGAGCTGCTATTCGACATTGCACTCTATAAAATAGAATGTCGACACAGTATAAAGGGCGTTTCCTGTGACTCTAGTCTTTCACATAAAAAAAAAAATAAAAAATATACACACATGTAGATCTAGTTGGCCCCTTACATCCGGCAGAAGGATTTATGTATCTATTAACAGTTGTGGATAGGTTTACCAGATGGCCAGAAGTGTACCCTTTGAAAAGTATCACAGCAAACATCGTTGTAAGGACGTTGTACGAACAATACTTTCCGAGATTTGGGATTCCTTTAAAAGTAACCACTGACCAGGGAGGTCAGTTTGAAGGGAAACTTTTCGAAGAATTTTCAAAATTTTTAGGGACTCATAGAATTCGAACAGCGGCTTATCATCCACAATCGAACGGAATGGTGGAGAGATTCCACAGGCAATTGAAAACAGCTCTCAAAGCTAAAATGGATAGTCCAAATTGGTTGTTGCACATTCCAGCTTTACTGCTAGGTTTTCGCACCACGGTTAAGGAAGACCTTAAATGTAGCCCAGGGGAATTCTTTGTCAGGAATCAAGAAAATATATCCGATCCAGCAAACTTAGTAACGCAATTACGAGACCATATGAGAAATATTATTCCAACTGATTCTCGGGAACAAAAGAAAAATTACTATATACCAAAAAGATTAGAGGACTGTGAATTTGTTTTTCTGAGGGTTGATAGAGGTAAAAGTTGCTTACAGAAACCATATGAAGGTCCATTCCAGGTCATTAAAAGAAATGAAAAGAATTTTTCCATTAACGCCAACGGGAAGATGATCGTAGTATCAATCGATAGACTGAAACCCGCTTTCATTGAGAAAACAGATGACACTATAAAACCGGTAACAAGAAGTTCAAGGAAAAGAGTTACATTTCAATTGTAATATTAGAAAGATTTTGGTAATTGGTATCGGTAAATTGATTGTTAAACATTCATGGACGCTCGCGCTGAAGGGGGAGTTATGTAGCGGTTGCTACTTGTTATTATTTTATGTTCGTTGCTACTTGTTATTAATTTATGTTCGTTATTTTAGCAAGTTTATTCAACACTCAATTCAGTTCCTATACTAGTAACTTTTTAGTACAGTGTTTTTAATACGTCAAAAATTACATTTTCACTTCTACTAACAAATACACTTTAGGAATATTGAATCAGATATCACATACGCAGACACTGAACACATAAACGATTTTCAAAAAAATAGACACACAAAAAGTTGTCATGTAAAATAAAAATAAAAATGTATTAGTGGTAGTTAGAATTTTGAATTATTCAAATCTTTTTATTCAAGTCGATTTGCTTTTACGTAATAATTTGTAAAAGTTTTAAAGTTTTACTATAAAATAAAATGTTGAGAGTTTCAAATAAAATTATCTAAAGATTTACAAATAAATGAAGTGATCAATTTTTAATTAATAATTTGTTGGATTTAAAAATAATATTATCCCATCAACACTTCATCCTGGTGACCCCGAAAAAAGAACTTAATTTCAAGAAAGAAGAATTTAATTTGAAGAAAGAAGAATTTAATTTGAAGAAAGAAGAATTTAATTTGAAGAAAGAAGAAAGAAAATAAAATTTTTTAGAAGAAATTTTGAAGAAAGAAGATAGAAGAAACCTCAAGAATCCAATTCAAGAAAGAAAATTTTAAAATTTTTTGAAAAGGGAAGTCAATTTTAATTAAATTAAATATTTTTCCTTTAAATTTAATCTTAATTAAATTAATTATTTTTCTTTTAATTTTTCTAAAATATTGTACAAAATAGTACTTCAAACATAAATCTTACAACAGTAACACTTTTTTTTAATAGTGAAAATACAATTTTTCTATTATTTTCGATTTTAAATGAATATTTTTCATTTTTATTAATCGAAAAACTTTATTTTAAATTTTGTTTTAACGTCTCTCAACGCGAACGTACACGAATTTCTTTTTCTTAAAAGTATCGAAGTTTAAAGTTAAAACTTGAATTTCTTGTTACGCGGAAGTGAATTCGTTGTGAACAATATGAGTGTACAGGCTAATGGAATTAATAGTGAGGAGATTATTAATGAAAATAGTGGACATATCAATGCTTCTGCAGTTAAACTACCAACCTTCTGGTCTCCTTGTCCAGAAGCATGGTTTGTCATTGCAGAAAGCCAGTGTTCTTCCAAACACATTAGGCAAGATGAAACAAAATATGAACATATTATACAATCTTTACCTTTGGATGTTATTATGAATATGTTAGATGTTATCCAAAATCCACCTCAAGAAAATAAATATGAAACATTGAAGAGAACCCTCATTCAACGATTCACGGAATCAGAAGAAAAGAAACTGGAACATCTTCTTTGTAATACCGAAGACCATCTAAAAGATAAAAGACCATCTGAATTTTATAGGTCGATGGAAATTCTTGCTGGAACTTCTTCTAACATAGGAAAAGATTTGATTAAGAAACTTTGGATGCGAAAACTTCCATCTAATATCAACATTGCATTGATGTCTTCTGGAAATCAGAACATCCAAGATCTTCAAATTCTCGCTGACAAAATTTTCGACGTTTCCAAGATTCAATATATTTCTTCAATCAATAACAACCCATCAAACCCTTTTTCAAATCAAGAATGTATTAATTATATGGAAAAGATAAATTTTTTAGAAAATAAAATTGAGAATTTGTCAAATTTACTGAGAAAACTCACAATTAATAAAAATGATAATTTTTATCGCAAATCTAGGTCCAGGAGCAGAAGCTTCTCAAGGCAAAACTTTAATGATAATAATAATAATAAACCTTTTTGCTGGTTTCATTTCAAATTCGGAAATAAAGCAAAGAGATGTGTAAAACCATGCAGTTTCAACAATTCAGAAAACTAAATAACCCTTCAGCGTTTGCAATAAATAATATACCCCAAAAATCAAGAAGACTTTTTATTTTTGATAAAGAAAATAAATTTAAATTTTTAGTTGATACAGGAGCAGAATTATCCGTCATCCCAAATACATACTATGGAAAATATAAAAAGGACCCAGATTTAATTCTAAGTGCAGCTAATGGATCGTCTATCCATGCATATTGAACAAAACTTTTAAAAATAGATTTTGGTTTAAGACGAGACTTCACTTTTCCATTTATCATTGCAAACGTCAACCTATTATCGGCGCAGATTTCCTAGTTCAATTTAATTTACTAGTTGATATGAAAAATAGAAAAATGATAGATGGTACTACAGATTTTAGTGTTAACGGAATCATGATCAAGACAAACTCTCCTTCACCCAGACATTTTTCTGTGGACAGTGATTATGGTAACATTTTGTCTAGATTCCCTTCACTTACTCAACCTCCGCGATATGATTTACCTGTGAGACATAACATAGTACATACCATCGTTACTAAAGGACAACTACCTTTTTCAAGAGCCAGACGATTAGACACAAATAAATTTAAAATAGCCAAATTAGAATTTGACCACATGGTTAAATTAGGATTATGTAGAAGCTCTTCATCATCTGTCTCATCAGTATTACACATGGTTCCGAAAAAGAATTCTTCAGACTGGCGACCATGCGGAGACTATCGAAGATTAAATTCAATTACAATTCCAGGTAGGTATCCAATTCCCCACATTCAAAATTTTACATTGAATTTGGACGGTTGTAATGTGTTTTCAAAAATTGATTTAGTCAGAGCTTATCACCACATACCAGTAGCGGAGGAAGACGTTTTCAAAACGGCAATTACTACACCTTTCGGCTTATTCGAATTCACTCGAATGCCCTTTGGTCTCAGAAACGCTGCCCAAACATTCCAACGTTTTATGGACAAAGTTTTGCACGGTTTAGAATTTGTTTTTGTCTACATTGACGATATTCTTGTGGCAAGCAAGAGTGAGAAAGAACACAAAGACCATTTAAAGCAAGTGTTCACCCGATTAGAGGAATTTGGAATAAACATTAATCCAGGAAAATGCCTTTTCGGAGTAAATTCAATTGATTTTCTAAGCCACAAAATTACAAAAGACGGGATTCTTCCATCTGAAGACAGAATTTAATTTATTCAAAATTTTCCGTCGCCAGATTCAATTAAACAAGTTCAAAAATTCATCGGAATGGTCAATTATTTTCACAGATTCATTCCACAGTTAGCGAAATTGTTAAGTCCTATTCATATTCAACTAGCGAAAGAGCTTAAGAAGAATAAAAAGGTTAAAACTTTTGACTGGACGGAGGAATGTGAAAATGCATTCATTGAAGTCAAATTTTTTTTTTAGAATTAGAAAAAAAAAATTTATTGGCTTCTTACAGATGTTTTACAAGTTCATACATGTTTATGTTCGTTGCTGACTATATGCATATGTCAAAGCTAACTTATGCACTTAAATTTTAAAATGGACCATAGTCCGTTAACTTATATCTATGTATATAACTAGCTTAAAGCCATGGCTTCGTGTATGCCTGTACACAGCCTTACATTGAAGTCAAAAATGCTTTTATTTCTGCAACATTATTAGTCCATCCAGCAGAGGAAGCTACTTTACGATTAACGGTTGATGCATCAAATATAGCAATCGGAGCAATGCTGGAGCAATACAAGAACAACAAGGCTGAACCATTGGCATTTTACTCAAAGAAATTGAGTGCAGCAGAAAGAAACTATTCAACGTTCGATAGAGAGCTTTTAGCTGTATACTCAGCAATTAAGCACTTCAGACATTTCTTGGAAGGTCGCGATTTTACAGTGTTCACAGACCACAAACCCTTAACCTCGGCAATTTGGACAAAAGCTGAAAGAAGTCCAAGGCAAGCAAGACACTTAGATTATATCACCCAATTTACCTCTGACATCAAACATATTAAAGGTGATTCTAACGTCGTGGCAGACGCTTTATCACGGGTAGATACAGAAATTATGGATTGCGACACGATTAATGAGAATCAAATTGATTTGGACATTATCGCAGAAGAGCAAAAGAATGACATTGAATTACAACATTTAATTGAGAATTCAAACGGAAATTATAAATTCATATTAAGAGAAGTAGATGTACCTTCATCTGGAAATAAAATTTGGATAGAATGTTCCACTGAAAGAGATCGTCCATTCATTCCAGTGGGTATGCGAAAAAATATATTTAATATGTTACACAATTTATCACATCCAGGCATTCGAAGTTCGAGAAAATTGATTACAAGTAGATACTTTTGGCCTAGGATGAACTCAGATATAAATTTATGGGCAAAATCTTGCATAGCATGTCAAAAAGCAAAAATCAATAGACATACGATATCTCCAGTTCAAAAAATTAAGATACCGTCAGGAAGATTTGAACACATGGGGGCCTCGGTAGCCTAGGGAGTAAGGCGCCTGGCTACTATCCCAGAGGTCCCGGGTTCGAATCCCGGCCAGCCCCACGGTCCTTCGCCATTTCCACTTTCCCACCCACATAACTTTCCTTCTTTCTTCTTCCCTCTTTACATTCCTGATCCCTCCTGTCATAGCCTTCCTTAGCCCTTCCCCGCTCTACCAAAAAGCGCATGTCATCGGTTGGTTCATGAGATTCAACTCGTTTCAGGAGGCATAACACTCCAGCGAGTTGTTTCTCGATGCCCCGATGTCAAAAGTCGCGACAGTAATGGTTGGAAGTAGGTGGACTAAAAATATCGCGGGTAGGTTGTGACAGTTCCTTTCTTCCCCGACTAGAGCTGCTATTCGACATTGCACTCTATAAAATAGAATGTCGACACAGTATAAAGGGCGTTTCCTGTGACTCTAGTCTTTCACATAAAAAAAAAAATAAAAAATATACACACATGTAGATCTAGTTGGCCCCTTACATCCGGCAGAAGGATTTATGTATCTATTAACAGTTGTGGATAGGTTTACCAGATGGCCAGAAGTGTACCCTTTGAAAAGTATCACAGCAAACATCGTTGTAAGGACGTTGTACGAACAATACTTTCCGAGATTTGGGATTCCTTTAAAAGTAACCACTGACCAGGGAGGTCAGTTTGAAGGGAAACTTTTCGAAGAATTTTCAAAATTTTTAGGGACTCATAGAATTCGAACAGCGGCTTATCATCCACAATCGAACGGAATGGTGGAGAGATTCCACAGGCAATTGAAAACAGCTCTCAAAGCTAAAATGGATAGTCCAAATTGGTTGTTGCACATTCCAGCTTTACTGCTAGGTTTTCGCACCACGGTTAAGGAAGACCTTAAATGTAGCCCAGGGGAATTCTTTGTCAGGAATCAAGAAAATATATCCGATCCAGCAAACTTAGTAACGCAATTACGAGACCATATGAGAAATATTATTCCAACTGATTCTCGGGAACAAAAGAAAAATTACTATATACCAAAAAGATTAGAGGACTGTGAATTTGTTTTTCTGAGGGTTGATAGAGGTAAAAGTTGCTTACAGAAACCATATGAAGGTCCATTCCAGGTCATTAAAAGAAATGAAAAGAATTTTTCCATTAACGCCAACGGGAAGATGATCGTAGTATCAATCGATAGACTGAAACCCGCTTTCATTGAGAAAACAGATGACACTATAAAACCGGTAACAAGAAGTTCAAGGAAAAGAGTTACATTTCAATTGTAATATTAGAAAGATTTTGGTAATTGGTATCGGTAAATTGATTGTTAAACATTCGTGGACGCTCGCGCTGAAGGGGGAGTTATGTAGCGGTTGCTACTTGTTATTATTTTATGTTCGTTGCTACTTGTTATTAATTTATGTTCGTTATTGTAGCAAGTTTATTCAACACTCAATTCAGTTCCTATACTAGTAACTTTTTAGTACAGTGTTTTTAATACGTCAAAAATTATATTTTTACTTCTACTAACAAATACACTTTAGAAATATTGAATCAGATATCACATACGCAGACACTGAACACATAAACGATTTTCAAAAACATCTTCTTCTTCTTTAAACTCCTTTAATCCCTCATGGGACATAGGGCGGAAACAGTTGCCCTCCAGCGGACTCTGTTTTGCGCGACAGCTCTCAGCTCCGACCAGGATCTCCCAGTTGTTGCGGCTTCTTCTAGTAGGGTTCTCCTCCACGTTGTTCTAGGTCTTCCTACTCGACGGGAACCTTGCGGATTCCAGTCAAGGGCCTGTCTGGCTAGGTTTTCGTTTTCGCGTCGCAAGGTGTGGCCAACCCAATTCCATTTCCTTCGCCTGATTTGGTCGTCTATCCTTTCTTGGCCGGCACGGCGCCAAAGTTCTTCGTTTGAAATTCTATCTTGCCAGCGGATTTTTAGGATACGACGAAGGCATCTGTTGATGAAGACTTGTAGGCGCCCTGTGATGAATTGGGTGACTTTCGATGTTTCGCAACCGTACAAAAGAACTGCCTTAACGTTGGAGTTGAACAGCCGCAATTTGGTGTTAGTTGAGATCTCCGTTGATCTCCATATGCGGGACAGGCATGCATATGCGCCTCGTGCTTTGTTTATTCTGGATCTTACGTCTTCTTCTGCCCCACCATTTTCGGTAATAACACTACCGAGGTAGCAGAATTTATTTACCAGTTCCACGTCACGGTTATTCAGCGCTGTCCGTTCAATGGTGTTTGCATTTATCCGCATTTCTTTAGTTTTAGTCGGATTTAGCCTTAAGCCTGCTGGACTACTTTCTGTTGCCAAATTGTTCAACATGTTTTTGAGGTCCTGGTGTCTGTGGGCCAGCAAACAGATATCATCGGCGTAGTCGAGGTCCTTAAGGCGGTCTACCAAACCCCATTGTATGCCGCCTGTTCGATTATCTAGAGCGTCGACAAGGATGTCATTTATTACTATAAGAAATAGTAAAGGCGAAAGTAGGCATCCTTGTCGTACTCCTGAGCTCACCTCAAAGCTGTCGGATAATTTTCCATTATGAAGAACTCTGCATTTGGAATTGTTATATAGGGCTTTTATCAATTCTATTATTTTATCAGGCAATCCACGTCGCCGTAGTGCCTGCCATATAAAGCTCCTATTGACCGAGTCGAACGCTTTCTCATAATCTACGAAAGCAAGGTAAAGGGGGATCGGAATTCAGTAGACTGCTCCACTATTATTCGTAAGGTGTTGATATGATCAATAAATGAGCGGCCCTTCCTGAATCCGGCCTGCTGCCTCCTAAGCGTTCGGTCAACTGCCTCACTTATCCTAGATAGTAATATATGGGACAAAATTTTGCCCACTGTAGATAGTAAACAGATGCCTCTCCAGTTGTCGCATATTGTTAGGTCCCCCTTTTTTGGTATTTTGACTATGATACCTTCCGTCCAATCCTCCGGAAAGGTACAAGTGTTCCATGCTATTTCTAGGATTGGCTGAAGCGCATCTGCTATGAGGCTTGAGTCGGCTTTCAACAATTCTGGCGGGATGCCATCTTTCCCAGCTGCTTTACCATTGGCCATCGCATGAATTGCGGTTACTATTTCCGTCTTGGATGGGGCCCGGGTGGTGATTCTTATTGGCTGTGCATTGTTGCTGTTTTCCTGAGGTTCCTGTGTAAGTGTACCATTCAGGGCGGCGAAGAAGTAATCTCTCCATCTTTGGAGTTGCTCTTCGTCGCTGCACAGCAGCCTTCCATCCGCACTCTTAACGGCATGCTTTTTAGTAGAGTGCTTTCCCGAGAGCTGTTTAGTGATTTGGTACAGCACCTTACTGTTGCCTGTGTTTGCCGCGTTTTCCGCTTTTTCTGCAAGCTCGTTTATCTGCTGCCTTTTATCACGCCGGACACTTCTCTTAACCTCCCGGTGTAATTGGGAGTATTCCCGTTCTAATTGGTGACGTCTTTCCGGGTCGTTTGTGGAGTTTACGCTATTTTTGAGGGCCCTTCTGCGTTCAATTTTTTGCCAGCTTGTGTCCGAGATCCAGTGTTGCTGGTTTCTTTGGACATAACCGATGCTTGTTTCCGCAACCGTCAATATCGCGCCCTTTGTCGTACTCCACAATTCCTCAATATTTGTGTCGTCAGAAACGGTTTGCTGGTTTAATAATTCTAAAAAGTTTCCAGCGAATTCCCGCTAATAACCCTACGGGTTATAGCATCATGTTGCACGTTTCTGATTGCTGCGATTTTAAGGCGAATAGTTGCTACAACCAAATGGTGGTCGCTTCCAGTATCCGCTCCCCTGAAACTCCTGACATCCTCAAGAATAGTTCTCCATCTGCGGCTAACGGCCACGTGATCTATCTGATTTCTCGTTCTACCATCGGGCGATACCCAGGTCTCTTTGTGTATCTTCTTGTGACAAAAGTAAGTTCCACCTACCATGAGTTGGTGGGAGCTACAGAAGTCAACGAAAAGCTCACCATTGTTATTGGTAACTTGGCTTAGACCTTGATTTCCAATTGTTTGTTCAAGGCCGGTGTTGTCACGGCCGATCTGTGCGTTTAAGTCACCCATTAAAACAATGATGTCTCCCCTTGGAATAGAGCGAAAAACCTCATTCAGCCGCAAATAGAACTCGTCTTTGATGTCATCTTCAGCGTCTTCAGTTGGAGCATAGCATTGGACTACCGTAGTACTTCTTAGTCTGGTACGCAGGCGCACGGTAATAATCCTCTCAGAAACTGGTGACCAGCTAATGAGGCTGGACCTGGCTTCTTTGGTGAGTATTACACCAACGCCACTCCTACGACTTTCAGTTTCGTTTCTCCCAGAATACAAAAAGGACTCACCATTTGGGCAGATATGTTCCCCCGCATCGGGCCATCTGTTCTCGCTAAGTCCCATGATCTTGATTTTATATCGATTCATCTCGTTGAGGACTTCATCCAGCCGTCCCTCAGCCAGCAGTGTTCTCACATTCCATGATCCGATTCGTGTCCTTGTTCGAAAAGCAAAGGTCGTCGTCGTGTTGTCCGTCCGGTTCCGAGGCATTGTTTGCCGATTCGTAGCAATGGTGTTTTTTATGGGAGCGGGTTGCTAACCCTCAGCCCAACCGACTTAAAACTCTGTTTTGTGGCGCAGAGAGCTCGCCATTCGCCTGTCTCCCGTTAGCTCCTTCCGAAGAAGTACCCCAGAGGGCACCGCGGGGAGGTGGGATTAGGACTTGCTAACAGGTCTGCTAGGTGTTCGTCTGCAGTGACTTTCCTCAAATCTTGACAGAAGTGACAAATCGGGTGCCACCACTTTCCGAGATCTTTGTTAGCCGTTCGCCCCCCTAAAGCAAAACATAGACACAACATAGACAAAAACATAGACACAAAAAAAGTTGTCATGTAAAATAAAAATAAAAATATATTAGTGGTAGTTAGAATTTTGAATTATTCCAATCTTTTTATTCAAGTCGATTTGCTTTTACGTAATAATTTGTAAAAGTTTTAATATAAAATAAAATATTGAGAGTTTCAAATAAAATTATCTAAAGATTTTCAAATAAATGAAGTGATCGATTTTTAATTAATAATTTGTTGGATTTAAAAATAATATTATCCCATCAACACTTCAGATTCAACCTTCGAAAATGGGCAAGCAATAGTTCAGACCTTTTGCCCCACTTACCCAAGGAATATCTTCAATCAAAGGACAGCTTATTATTTGGAGACGAAGATCACATTAAAACATTAGGCATTCGATGGCATCCTGCAACAGACAATTTCACGTTCCAACTCACAGCAAAACTACAGAGCAAGGCTTCCACTAAACGGACCATCTTGTTTGAAATTGCATCTCTCTACGATCCACTAGGATGGTTGTCACCAGTAATAATAGTTGCAAAGATACTGATTCAAGAACTTTGGATTACCGGTTGTTCATGGGATACTCAAGTCTCTGGTCCCATAGCACAAAAATGGGAAGGCTTTAACAGAGACCTAGTAAATTTGAATCAATTAAGGATTCCCGGATGGATTGGCTACACTCCCAGAGCAAACCTTCAACTCCACGGATTTTGCGACGCTTCTAACAAAGCATATGCAGCAGTCCTGTATCTACGTGTGGAGTATAACAACAAAATTGAATGCACATTGTTAGCATCGAAAACCAAAGTGGCTCCTGTCAAACCAACAACCATACCACGGTTAGAACTAAATGGGGCATTAACTCTAGCACGTCTCATCAAAACAATTAATAACGATATGGAGTTTAAAAATGTACCAATCTATGCCTGGACAGACTCAACAATAGTCCTACAGTGGATCAAAGAGCATCCATCACGATGGAAAACTTATGTTGCCAATAGAGTCGTTGAAATACAGGAAATCATCAAATACGACAATTGGCATCACATCCCAACTAATCAAAATCCAGGTGACATTGCGTCAAGAGGTACTACAGTACTACACCTCAGTCAAATGACATGTGGTGGAAAGGTCCAGAGTGGCTAAGTCAAACCGAAAGCACCTGGCCAATCAGTCAGAACACAGCAGATCGGACTGACTTGGAAGCTAAGAACCCTGCAAGTCAAAATTTCAACATCACTATTAAAACGGATATATGTATTATTGAAGTATTCATCCTTCACACGGCTCATCCGAATACTTGCCAATATGCTTTATTCAAAACTGTCGGAGATCATCGGCAAGACAACTCAAGATCAGTTATTTCAAACAAGCCGAAAGCGTTGTACACTCAGAAGCAATATTGCAGAGGAACAGTTGTGGTAATATATACGCCAGCATTTCATATTTAAAAAAAAAATTAAGTGACTTTATAAATATGAAACGGACTATATGTAGCACATCCAAGTCTGTGTCATCCATGTTTTTTGTGTTGTCCCAAAAAACAAGCAAGTTTTTAATTAGTTTCCATTGCAGATGGGATATTATGGAGAAGATGGAGTCACCACTATTTTAGAAGACATATATATCTCACCTGTGTCCAGTCCAATCCCTGATGACGAGATAAACCAAGAAGTTGTTTTCGAGGCTCCACCACCATCATCCTCAAGGAGTGCCAATGCCAGCATCAAAGAAGGTCATCGTCCAAGAATAGGGCCGCTAGATGATACCACGCACACCAAACCACGTTTGACCCAGCCTGCTATGATTAATGGATCAACGTTAACCGATCTAGAGCGCCTACGTACAACAACGACCATCAAAGAATTTCAAAGCAGAATTGAAAATAGCTTTCAAAGCTTCAACACCAGGGAAGGAGTGAGAATTTATCTGCCGAAACAAGTACTCGAACGAATCAACTTCGAAAAGATAAGGAAGCGGAAGAACCACGAGAAGACGATCAACCTACCAGACCGCTACCAAGTTCGGCTACGAGTCAGAGCGGATAATTCTCTTGTATTCTCCCACTATCACAAACGGGGAGTGGTAAAGCGTTTTCAACGGGAAAAGAATATGTTGAACAAAGATGTTCAACGGCAGGGATAATATTGAGAACAACCACAAAATCTAAAAAAGAATTAAAATTAATAAAACATGAATTGAATATATCCATGATACTTACATATCTGTAATGATCCTGTTGAATTATGTACAACCTGAAACGAATTATTATTGAATTATTTACAACCTGAAATATTTACAACCCGAAATAAAAAAGAATTAAACAAAAAGGAATTAATGTTAGTATTTACTTAATTTGAAGTCGAAAAACCCACAATAACAAACATAAACCAACATAATTATTAGGGACTCTTCAAGGGAAGAGCCCTGACGAAGAAAATCGCACCGTCAGATTTTAATGCCGCGGAAAAACACAAAACTTAAAAAACATTAAACGTATAAGTTAATATGCACAAAATACAACATAAATTGGAAAACCAAAGACAGTTTCCCAAAATAAAACAACATAAAACAATAATAAACACTCAGGAACCGGCATACCTGGACCTAACCTATCACTTCGCGTTTTTTCTTTATGCGACGAAATCGCGACACTATAAGAACTTTCGGATACCGCGAACTCCCCGAGAGGTGCACGAAAGCGATGACGGCGATACACCTGAATAAAGGCCGCAAAACGCGGTGAAATCCGCGAAGAAACGCGCAGGTGTCAACAACGAATTTTGGCACTCTGCGAACTGACATCCACCAGCTGATGGTGCCAGTAGTTAATTTCAACACCGCTGCACACAAACAAAGGGCCTAAAAAATGCGATGTTCTATAAAAAAGCCATGAAAAAGATTTAAAAATTGGAAAGGTTCTAAAAGCTTCTAAAAGGTCAAGACTATAAAAGTAGAGCTTTTTCATCGCAATTCCGCCATTCTACGATAGAAAAGCAGGCTGCGCAATTATAGTAAAGTTCGTCGCGAATTCTTAAAAAAAAGTGTAGTTTAATAATAAAAAATTAACATAAATTTTGTTAATAGAAAATCGGTGAAAAAACCGACTTTCTGAGTCTGTTTTTTCATTATTAGTATGTTTTTGCGGACCATTGTGAGCATTGTTAAAATTTCAAATCCACTATTTTTTACTTGTCTCAGAAAGTCAGTTTTTTCAACCAAACATATGTTTTTTCATTATTAATACATTTTGGGGGCTATTTTGAATATTGTACGCTTTTAAAATCCACTATTTTTTACTTGTACATGATATTACAAGGCTTGAAGAATAGTTTAAGCTCTCGAACGTTGATCCAGCGAAATCCATGGACCAAGAGGAGCCGTTTTACGAGAACCCCTTTTTTTGCAAAAAGTGAAATTTCAAGGAAACTGTTCAATATTTCGCAACAAAAATTACACCATTTTTTCAGGTAGCAAGAAGCAATATTTGTACCAAATAACAAATATGTAAGTGACGTTAAACAAAAGTTATTAACAAATTAAAAAAACGTGATTTTCGACAGTTTTTCCCTTTTTTCTCTATATTTTTGTTGTGTGTAATTTGAATAGCTACAACTTTATGATTTGCTTTTTTTCGATCCGAGGTCACGTTTTTCTTTTATTCGCTAAAAAGCGTTTTTTACACTTTCCGGGATTTTTTAGGTTAGGTTCGCCATTCGAAAATCCGAAAAAGAAAACGCTATCTTTTTTAGAATTTTTTTTCCTATATGACCATATTTTTTGTTTCCTGATGGCAATTATTAGATGGTTTTGCGTAGATTGATTGCACTACTGGCCTAACAAGCTACTGGGAATTTCCTAGTGGGTTGTACCAAATGTTTTAATAAAAAATAAAAAAAATTCCCATAAAAAAGAATATTTTCATATATATATATATATTTTTTTTTTCAATTTCAAATTTTCTTAAAATTTATGGCGCATCACAATTTCTAGAAATAACACAAATCGAGCGATCTCCTACGAAATTACCAAGTAGTTTGTTGAAGACTTATTTATATTCAATAAGGATTGTGTGGAATTTAAAAAAAAAACCAAAAATTCAAAATATCAACAAAACGATGAAGAGGTTGGTGGTTAAGGTAAGACTCTTTTGCCTTAACTGTATTGGTAGTCTAGGTGTTACATCGTGACTACAGAATTTTGGGTTAAATCAGTGATACGCTAATTCAACAGGGTTGTGGTTTTTAAAGGTTTTAACGAAGTAAAACACTCAAGCTTCTTGACTAGAATGACTTTAATTTATGAACTCCGATATTTATACCAAAATTCTTAAGCTACTTACAATTGGTATCAATATACTAAGCTACATAAAATCAAAAATTGGCAAAATTCAATTACTCATCAAAATACTTGAAATTATTATTGACCCGATCATATTACATCGTGCTCGTGCAGGTGAAAAATTGGCAATTGCAAAAATGTGCAGAATGTGCAAATTACAAATATGTGCAATAAAATTATTTTTACGTGACAATTTTTTTCTACTTATGTTTAATCTAATATCTTAATTCTCCCCGCTTTAATATTTAATCTTAATATCTAACATTCTCCCCGCGTTGAACATTGTTCAACAAATACTGGGGCCTACCTCGAAGTCCGAGCTTTGTCTGCGCCTTGGTGCCGGTATAGGTTTAGATGGTGGTCTGTTTTGGAATTTGTAAATCATGATACCCGCGATGATGATGATTATACCAATTAGGATAAGTCCGGAGTATCCTACCGCCATATGATGAATCTTGTTCTCTTCAATTCTAGATGAAAATTCCGAAAATACCTGGGAGTTAAGGTTGTCTTGTAGCTCTTCCAGCACCTCTAGGTGTGGTTGATATTCTGTGTTATTTCGCAAAGTCCATTGGGTATAGTTTGGGCTTGAGATGTTAACCTGATTGTTTATAAAATTGGTGTAGGATGTTCTGATGTTGCTGGTGTACAGCTGATGGCCTCGTATGGTAACTAGGTCGTGTTTGAGAGTGCATGGTGAATCCATCTTTAAGATTCCGGATCCTTGTAGAATGGTAGAATACGTCTCTTCTTCACAGACTATGTTCACGGGGGATGGTTTTCTTACTGCGAAGATCCACTCGTTGCCTTGAGCTAATTGTACCCATACTTGCTTATCGTTGATGACCTGAAGCCTACAGGTTTCCAAATTTTGGACATTGTTTAGGAAGTCTATTTCACACGACTGACTGTTCATTGCCTTATGATAGGTTGGGTGTAATTGCCTGCACACGTAATTTCCGGCCTTAATAGTCTCACATGATGACAATTCCTGTTCGGTTATGGGATAATAATTGTCACGATGCCGACTGATTGCTAGATGTGTAGATTTGGGTTGAATTGCTAAGAATGTGTTGTTGATCAGTGCCGGGATTGCGATAACCTTGTATAGCTCAAATTGGTCTATGTTTACGAGCGGCAGGTTTAGTTGAAAGATCATATAATTTTTTATCACTTGGGCCTTAACCTTCATCAACTTGTACAATAGCCGTAAATCTTCTGGATTGGCTGGCAGACGCAATGTGGATGGAAGATTATTTCTAATGTTTGCGATCTCATTCTTCAGTTGGGCTGGAGATAGTAAGAGTGGATTAATACTGCCTTGGTGTGCAGCGGCAATAACGTCTAGGCTTGCAGCTTGTATGCGTTGTAAATTCGCAGAAATTAATGTTAGCTGTATTGCTACGGTGTTGAAGATTTGGCTCACCTTTGTTCTATGCGTTTCCTCTTCTGTGACGTGGATCTGATTGACTATCTTGGAGAATTGATCATCCAGCATTTGGAACTTATTTTTTAGTGCGATTTCGTCCTTCTTTATGATGTTTATTGTTGAATCTATAATAGACGTCTGATTCTTTAATAATGCTATTAGGTGTTGTTCATTTCCCTTGACAGTTTGTATTGTAGAGGCCATCTTTTCTGCGTACTCCGAATCAAGTACACCGAACAGTGAGTTTGCTATATTCCCTACTATATTAAGTGTTCCTCGCTTAGATCTTATGCTCCACCGTTCTTCTAGCAGCACATTGTCATTGTTTAGCTCATCTGCTACATGTTGGAAGTGGCTAATGACCGCTGGGCAGATTTCGTCTGGTTCCATTAATTTGCAAAAGTGCTGCAATGTTTTGATTCCCTGTTGCAAAGAACCAAATTCATTCCAATATGGTTGCATGTCATAGTACACAATAATCTTCCATTCTGTTGAAATCAGGTTCACTACTCCTAGACTATCGAAGTGTAATCCTGGCTGCGGATTGAAGGCCGTGATGTTAACCGGCTGCCCTCGTATAAGAGGTAAAACTAAACACATCATGAGGCCAGACATTAAAGATGAGCTAGTCGGTTGTCGTGATCTTTTCTTGGAGGCTTCGGGTTCTCTAGTCGTGGAGAATGCCTCGGTTTGATCTTCTCTTGGTCTCTTGGTTCTTTGAATTTGAGTTTCAGCTTCCATAGACTGCCTTATGTTGTCTTCGTTACATGGTAATGGTGCTAGTTTGTGGATTGGTCGCCGATATACCCCTGATGCTGTCTTCACGTCTACTACTCTGATGTTTCCATCATTTCCTGGGAAGGTTTTGAGAATCCGACCCAATGGCCATTTCATGGTTGGTAAAGTGTCCTCCCGAATGACGACGATTGTACCTTCTTTAATGTTATCTTGGCACTGTTTCCATTTGGAACGCTGTTGTAGTTGATTTAAGTACTCTTTCACCCATCTTTGCCAAAATTCTTCTTTAATACGGGACACTAATTTCCATCTGGTTAAAAGACTGGCCTTCATTGGACTTGCGTGTGAATCAACGGTTGCCGTCATTGGTTCTCCTATTAGAAAGTGCCCAGGTGTAAGAGCACTGAAATCATTTGGATCCGCTGACAGTTGCGTTAAGGGTCTGGAATTCAAAATTGCCTCAACCTCGACAACTAGTGTTTGTAGTTCTTCATAGGTTAAGGATGCTGCAGCGATGCCTTTCTGCATTAGATGTTTGGCCGATTTTACCGCAGCCTCCCAAAGACCTCCGAAATGCGGTGATCGTGGTGGTATAAAATTGAATTGTATACCCTTCTTGAGGCAGGTTGAAATGGTGTGATCACTTCCATTTTGGGAGTAGATGCCTTGTTTTAGCTCCTGTAATTTACCCTGGGCCCCCAAGAAGTTGATTGCGTTGTCACAATAGATCTTCTAGCAGTTTCCTCTTCTCCCAATGAATCGCTTTAATGCACCGATGAAGGCATCGGTTGAGAGGTCACTGACCACCTCCAGATGGATGGCCTTGGTGGCAAAGCAGCAAAATACTGCGATGTAGCTTTTTTGGGGCTGTTTTCCACGGAGTCGGTAGTGAATCCAGATAGGTCCACAAAATCAACGCCGGTGTTAATGAAAGGACGAGCTGGCTGAATTCTGTCTTGCGGCAAGTTACCCATTCTTTGACCCGTGGTTTAATCTTACTGCAATATACGCAGTGCTGGATCACGGAACGAGCGATTGATTTTCCCTTCACTGGCCAAAAACGCTGTCTAGTAATTGCTAGCAGGGATTGTGGACCAGTGTGCAAATTTTCTTGAAGGAGTTCGATCATTAGAAGTTTCGTCCATGGGTGTGATTATGGTAGTAGCATCTGGTGTTTGGCATTGTACGGTAAGTTGGCTGCTTCCAACCTTCCCCCTACTCGAAGAATACCTCTTTGATCTAGAAAGGGTGTTAATCCAACAGTAGGGCTGTTTTTCGCAATTTCCTTATGTTGTGTTAATTGATGAATTTCCTCCTTAAATTCTTCTACTTGCATGGAGCGTATGATAATTTGGAGAGATTCTTCTAGCTCCATGGGGGTTAATGTGAGGCTTTTCTCATGTTCCGTAGGATTCTGTATATAGCTAATAAATTTTACTACGTAAGCGCCTATGCGTTGTAGTCGCCGGAAGAAATTTCGGTGATCAATGTTGTCAAATAAATTAGCAACACTTGACTTTGGTTCGGTTGCTGTTAATGTCACAACGTTTTTCCTTTTCTCTACCTCTGTTTGACCCCGTGGCGTCAATGAATGCGGATGGCCATATTTCTTCCTTGCCATGTAGGAAAAATGGTCCGTAGAACCACAGGTTGCAGGATGACAACCGTTCAGGAGCTATACCTCTGGACAGAACGTCCGCAGGGTTTTTCTTGGAACCTACGTGACGCCACTGCTGCGGGGTAGTATACTGTTGTATGACTGCTATACGATTGGCCACGAAGGTATGGTAATTTGATGATTTAGCGTTGATCCAGGCCAATACTATCTCTGAATCCGTCCAACAATAGGTTACTAGATCCTTATGTTGTAATTTGGTTTTAACTCTGTTGACTAATTTTGCTGCGAGTTTTGCAGCCCATAGTTCTAATCGAGGTAGCGTGACCTGTTTTACTGGTGCCACTCTGGACTTCGCACAGAGTAGGCGTACAATAATCTGTCCATCCTTGATAACTGAGCGAACATAGATGGCTGCTCCATATGCCTTCTCTGAAGCATCGGCAAAGGTATGAAGTTGGATATTCTTTGGCGTTCCATGGGCAAAAACATGCCTTGGAAAGTGTATATCCTTCAAACACTTTAAATTCTCCCGAAAGATGCTCCACTTCGTATTAATTTCCAGCGGTACGGCAGCATCCCAATCTAGCTTCAGCTGCCAAAGTTGTTGGAGGAAAATTTTGGAAGTCACAATTACTGGTCCCAATATTCCGAGAGGATCGAACAACCGAGTTATGTCCGAGGCAATTGTCCTTTTGGTAACTCGGCCTTGCTCCGTCCAATTGGTTTTGATAGAAAATTCATCTGATTTGGGTAGCCAGGTAAGTCCCAGAGTTTTTATGTTGTCCCTTGTTTCATCGGTGAAATTTATTTGTATTTCACGATCTGGAGGTGGAATATTTTGTAATAACTGGGAATGATTTGCGCACCATTTTCTGAGTTTGAAGCCTGCTGATAGAAGCAAGTTTGTTAGTTGCTCTTGAGTTGCCAAAGCGGTGACCAAACTGTCCGAACCGGTCATAACGTCGTCCATATAAAATTCGTTCTGGAGTACAGCTGATCCTAGTGGATATTGTGAACTTCCTTCTTGGGCTAACCTTTGTAAGCACTTCGTCGCCAAGTACGGAGCCGTTGTTGTGCCGTAAGTAACTGTGCAGAGTTGATAGCACCTTAGAGTTTCCTTTGGGTCGTCACGCCACAGAATAAGTTGATAATTTCGATCCTTCTCGTCGATCAATATCTGGCGATACATTTTTTGTATATCGGCAGAGAAAATATATCGAGGCATTCTGAAACGTATTAGAAGAGAAAACAAATCATCCTGTATGGTGGGTCCTGTTTGCAGAATATCATTTAGTGATATATTGGAGGACGTTTTTGCGGAAGCATCAAAAACCACTCTCAATTTAGTGCTGGTGCTTTCTGGCTTTAGTACACTATGGTGAGGTATGAAATAACTTGGAATTTGAACGTTATTTAGTTGGACTTCTTTCATGTGCCCAAGCGTGCGGTATTCTTGCATAAACTCAACATAGAGTTTCCTTAATTCTGGGTTCTTAGATAATCTTCTCTCTAATGCCAAGAAACGTCGAAAAGCAATGTCCCGAGATTCGCCTAACCTTCCGGGATCCTTTGCAAATGGCAGGCTGACGATAAATCGGCCATCGTGGTTTCGCCGTACTGTTTGATTGAAGAACATTTCGCATTTTGCTTGCTCAGCCGTCAATTGTGGCATAGTTTCCTCCGCTTCTTCCAGTTTCCAAAATTTTTCAATAGCTTGATGCCACAAGCCGCTGTAGTGAGATCAATATTTCTTATTTTACCCGCTACTATCCAGCCGAAGACTGTGTTTTGGAGTAAGGGTAGATCCTCTGACATCTTTATTTGTCCAACTGATAATAAATGATGTGAAAATTCGGCGCCCAATAACAAGTCAATTCTATTGGGCCGGTTGAACTTGGGATCAGCCAATTGTATATTCTGGGGAATTGACCAGTTAGAGGTATCGATAAACTGGGAAGGTTGAGGTGTTATGATCTGGGGAATAACGAAAGCTTCCAGTCTGGTAGAGAAACCATTTAAAGTTGACTGTAGTTGTAGGCTGACTCTTTGGCGAGCTTCTTGCCTTACGTTGAATATACCGTGTATCATCATCGAGTCTATGACCGGTTTCACTCCGAGTTTCTTCATTAATCTTTCGGAGAGAAAATTCACTTGGGAATCCGAGTCTAATATGGCGCGGCTTTCAACGCTTTTACCGTTTCCGGCTACTAATCGAACTACAGCTGTGCTTAGTAGAACATAACTTCTTTCTTCACTAGGATCTTTAAACGTTGTGAGCGTTGTGGCATCCGTCTGCTTGCATGTTGGAGTAAATGATTCTCGCGGTAGAGATTGGCTTGGAAGTTGCTGTTACGGTGGATTTGGTGGAGTAGCTGGTATGTAACAGTGTATTATGTTTTTGGTCACACTTGGAGCAGCCTCTGAGAGTACATGAAGAAAAGTCGTGTCCAGGACGAAGACAGTTGATGCATAACTGATGCCGTTGAATTAGACTTAATCGTTGATGCGTCGCCAATCGCAAGAAGGTTGCGCAGAAGTAGAGGGGATGGGCTCCTTTCTTACAACATACGCAGTTCGCCTTAGATGACACGATGGACGTCATTGATCTAACAGTATTGGGTTTCCTGTGATTGCCATCGCCGCTTCTAGCTTTACTTCCTTCTAATGATTGGAATCGGTTTTCTAGGAATCTTACAAACACTTTCACACTTTGCAGCTCCCGAGGGTTCGCTAATCCTTGTTCGTATAAGGTATGGCTAGCCCTATCTAACTTTCTTATTAGTATATGCAGCAGTAAGGGGTCCCAATTGGTAATGGGAACACCCAGATTTTCCAATCCCTGTAGGTATTCCTTGGTCGTGTCGTGCAAAGCCTTAATGGAGATCGAAGAGCTGTGATCAGCTGGGCAGGTTGGTTGTGAGAGCAGTCTATTTATAAGTGCCGCTGTTAACAGTCTGGTATTCTGGTAGCGATCCTTCAGGGTCTGCCAGGCTGACTCGTAATTCTCATCGGATATTGTGAAATGCCGGATTAGCTTCTCGGCCTCGCACTCACATTGGTTTTTAGGTACCACATCTTCTGACATGATGCCATTTCTTCCTTATCGACCATTTGGCTGAAGAGATCGTAAAACTATCTCCAGGTAAGGTAGTTTCCATCAAACTTCGGGATAGTAATTTTAGGTAGCTTCAGCTTGTTGTAGTTTGCCGATGCCTCTGGATTGGACGATTCCTTTTTCCCTTTGGTGGTGAGTTGAACCATAGCATCCTGGACCCGTTCTTCATACCCTTGGCTGGTTGGATCGGAAGAGGATTCCCACAGTTGATGGTGAAGTTCTTCGATTTGTGACCAATAGCGATTTATGGTCTGCATCGTAACGTCATAGTAATGTCGGTTGGTTATGGCATAATCAATCTTGCGCAGATGGCGGCACAAGGACTCGATTATGCTGGATTGTTTCCGCATCAGCTTGCTTAGCTCGGAACTGGTGGCAGTTTCTGGTAATTTATGTTCCACATACTTGGAATTGTGACCCTTGGTGGTCTGGACCTTTGGCGGTATTGTATTAATTTCGTTTGGTTGGCGGCAAGCGATTGGGTTGGCCACCCTGGGCAATGGAACCAGCATCGTCGTGGTCTGAATTGTGGTCATCTTCTTCTTCGAAATTATCATCTGCTTCACCAACAGAAGCGCACACCGCCTGCTTCTGGCGGAAATATTCCTGATATTTCAGAAAAACTTCCTTTATGGTTCTATAATAATTGGTCGCAAAATATTTATGCGACATAGGCAAATCTGGTTGTTGCCTAATGGTGGTATCGGTGTCTTGGAAGCGGCTCCATTCCTCCTCCAGCTGGGTTAATCGTCTCTGGTAATATGAATGGTCCTTCCGCTTCGAGCCATCCTTCTTATACATAGTTTCGGATGATGGTTTGGAGAGCCTGTCCACTGGTTTCCTGCCTTATAAACAACTCGTCTGCACGATATCGCCCGAACCACGAAAGATATTGACTTACTTGAGGTGCCGTTCGAAGCGTATTAGCGACAATATAATCTGAAAAGATTTTTATAATATTCGGGCGAGCGGTTTTTTGGTTTAAATGACTTAAGTGATTTTTGTACCTGCACGATACCGCGCGAACTAAAAACTATATCGACTTCATTGAGTTTCCGAAAAACATTAATACATCAATGTTATATACATTTTCGTCATCCTAATCTTGTAAGTGCGCACATTTAGTTTGACATTTTAGCGAAAATATTGATAAACAATTGTGACAAATTCTCAGTATTATACATATATTCTATATTGCCTATTGTTCATTTATTATTAAAATATCCAATCATAATATTCAACATCCATCATACTGGGAAGTTGATCGTGTGGACCGAAAGGGTCGAACCCACATCCCAACTAGTTTGTTTAAGAGGTTAAGCCACTCTAGAGGCCGAAAAATAGCTGTTTTTTGGATTTTTTTCAGAAAAACTACAAAATAAATCGAGATTCCAATAAAGAGGAATTATTATGCATATTGAGTGTATTGACTGTATGCAAAATTTTTTCTGAAGCAATCAATTTCAAAATAGCGGCTGTGCCGCGTTTTCCCGATGACGTCCCCGGTTTTCTAGGTCCACGGCCAGACAAATATCTCTTCCAATTTTTGAATTATAATAAGCCAATTTGTATTTTTGGATTTTATATAATAACTGCTATAGAAGTAGGCAGGTTTTTTCGATATATTAATTTTTGTTCAAATGGCGCACTTCCAAAGTGGAAACTGAAAAATTTGCTTAAAATTCATCAGATAATTGTTAATAACAAATGAACTATGTAATATAAAAAGAAAATCCTACGTACTTCTACAGACATTGTATTTTTCAAGATATATTCAATATTTCAAGTAAATCGGTTGAAAATTGTCTGAGTTATGTTTCCGGCAAACTTAAAAAATGCAGTTTTGAGATACACGCGTTTGAACTTTTGAATAGTAGAAAATCATGAATAATTTTACAATACCTTTAATCTGCGATGACTGAACCGTACAATTGGCCTTCTAGATTATCGTTTTGGGGTCTTAAGGGACAATTTAACCAAAAAAAAAATTTAGTTTTCGAAATTTCTAGAGTGGCCTAACCCCTTAAATAGAAAAACATCAGTTACACAGAAAGATCTTAAATTGGCAAGTTTTGCTACTTCTTACTAATATTATAAATGCGAAAGTAACTCTGTCTGTCTGTCTGTCTGTTACGCTTTCACGCCTAAATCACTGGACCGATTTTGATGAAATTTGCTACAGACATAGTTTATACCTTGGAGACGGACATAGGCTACTATTTATGGAGAAAAAAAGGGTTGAAGGGGGTGAAATGGGGTTCAATAAGTAGTAAGGGGATTTTTTTTCTTTCCTTTTTTTAATTGTATAAAAAGTAACTGACTGACAGACAACGCACAACCTAAACCGCTAGAGCTAAAGGGCTGAAATTTAGACAGTGCATCCCTATAATGATGTGGACATCCACTAAGAAGCGATTTTTCTAAATTCATCCCCTAAGGGGGTGAAATGGGGTTTACCAAACCGCTGGAGCTATAGGGCTGAAATTTTGACAGTGCATCCCTATAATGTCCTTAAAATTGGAGAGCGTCGTTGTTACAAATAAGACCTCCCCAGCGACGGCAGCATCTGATGACGCTCTGCAGGTTGAGGAGCAGCCTCTGTCTTCAACCTGTCCCGCGCCTACTTCTCGTTCGGAGAACGTCTTCTTGCCACAGGAGGCCGTAAATTCAATTCTTATTAAGGTGCGTCGGAAAAGTCGCAGGAAAAATCGAAATCGCCAAGCCATCATTGGTGACGGTGTCACCCCGAGTTTCTTACCCCGCGTTCCAGGGATAGAATCGATCTCTAGGCCGGTCTCGGTATCAACCTCTTCGACCTTAATAGTGGCCAACCCCCCGGTCACTGAAGCTACAGTTCCCCTAGAACCGTGCACCCCTCTGATTACGATACCGAGACCTTTAGATATCTTTATATCACGATTCTCTGCTGAAACTACGACGGAGTCTGTCTGTGAATATTTAAGGAAGAAATCTATAGACCCTGGAACGGTTTCATGCAGAAAAGTCAGCAAGGCTTCCAAGCCTGTTGCTTCTTTCGTTTTGTCTGCACCGCCCGTTATTGCCGAGACTCTTTTAGATCCTGGTTTCTGGCCTGCTGGTGCCCTTACCAAGCTCTTTGTTCCCCGTACCCGTACTCGAGCACATCACTCAAACGTTTCCATTCCGAGAACACCAAGGATGCCAAAAAACTTGAGACCCTTTCCCTCTACTACCAAAACGTAAGGGGGACAAGGTCAAAAACTAACGACATCCTTCAGGCATCGATGGCTAGCGGGTTCGATGTCATAGCGTTCACGGAAACCTGGCTTCACGAAGGCATTCTTAATGCTGAACTCTTCGATTCCTCCTACCAAGTCTTTCGGAGGGACCGTCACACTGACTCGGAAGCTCGCGGGGGTGGCGTACTTCTTGCATGCCGCAGCCACCTTAATTGTAACCCAATTTCGCTTCCTAGTTTCTCTAACCATTTGGACATTGAGCTTGTCGCTCTCAAGATCTCTTTTTCAAAATCAAATCTCTTCCTGTTGTGCTGCTATATCCCACCAGATATGATAAGCACACTTGACGATGGAGGTATAAACCTCTATGATATTCTCATCTCTTGTGTTGATTATAGCCTGAATATGATGAACACTGGTGATGAATTACTTCTTCTTGGTGACTTCAATTTACCCAATATTCAGTGGGTATTTGACGAAGCTGACGATAACTACCTCCCCGAAGGCAATTTTAATTCTAAGGAATCCTGTTTTCTCAACTCCTTATTCTCACTTGGCCTTAATCAAATGAATGGTGTGACTAATATGTTAGGGAGGCAGTTGGATCTTGTATTCTTTACTGACTCAGGAAACATGATTGTTGAACCCAGTCCAATAGTCATGACGTCCGTTGACAATTACCACCCTCCTCTCTCGCTCAATTAGTGCTTGAACTCAAGGAACAATCCTTGTTCGGAGGCGGTAACCCATTCCTTCAATTTTATGAAGGCCAACTTTAATGAACTCTCATCTAAGCTTGCCTTGACTGATTTCAACAGCTTACTTTCCGCAAATGAGTTGGATGTCGATGTTGCACGGTTTTATGCCGTACTATAGGAAGCTATTGCTTCATGTGTACCGTTTGAGTCCCAAAAGTTGCGCAGTTCTACTCCACCTTGGTATAATAATGAGCTGAAGCATTTAAGGAATCAGAAAAATAGACTCTGGAAGACCTATTTAAAGAGAAAGGACTCTCCGAGTCTTATTACATTGGAAGTGTTTAACGACACACAAAAACGCGACACTCGAAACGCGAAAAACTCGAAAAACGCGACACGCGACACTCGAAAGTGAAACTGGAAGTGCGACGTTGCCACTTTTTCATAAACACGCGAAAAACGCGATTCTTAAAGTAATCAAAAAGGTAAGTATTCAAAAGATGTACATCCGCATTGCCGCACTGCGGCAATGCGGCAGTGCGGCAATGCGGCAGTGCGGCAGTGCGGCAATGCGGCAATGCGGCAGTGCGGCAGTGCGACAATGCGGCAATGCGGCAGTGCAATTCCCGCATTGCCGCATTACCGCATTCCCGCATTGCCGCATTCCCGCATTGCCGCATTCCCGCATTCCCGCATTGCCGCATTCCCGCATTGCCGCATTCCCGCATTGCCGCATTCCCGCATTGCCGCATTCCCGCATTGCCGCATTCCCGCATTGCCGCATTCCCGCATTCCCGCATTGCCGCATTCCCGCATTCCCGCGTTGCCGCATTCCCGCATTGCCGCATTGCCGCACTACCGCATTGCCGCACTGCCGCACTGCCGCATTGCCGCACTGCCGCATTCCCGCATTGCCGCATTCCCGCATTGCCGCATTCCCGCATTCCCGCATGGCCGCATTCCCGCATTGCCGCATTCCCGCATTGCCGCATTGCCGCATTCCCGCATTGCCGCATTCCCGCATTGCGCATTCCCGCATTGCCGCATTCCCGCATTACCGCATTCCCGCATTCCCGCATTGCCGCATTCCCGCATTCCCGCATTCCCGCATTGCCGCATTCCCGCATTGCCGCATTGCCGCATTGCCGCATTCCCGCATTGCCGCATTCCCGCATTGCCGCATTCCCGCATTCCCGCATTGCCGCATTCCCGCATTCCCGCGTTGCCGCATTCCCGCATTCCCGCATTCCCGCATTGCCGCATTCCCGCATTGCCGCATTCCCGCATTGCCGCATTCCCGCATTGCCGCATTGCCGCATTCCCGCATTGCCGCATTCCCGCATTGCCGCATTCCCGCATTGCCGCATTCCCGTATTGCCGCATTCCCGCATTGCCGCATTCCCGTATTGCCGCATTCCCGCATTCCCGCATTGCCGCATTGCCGCATTACCGCATTCCCGCATTGCCGCATTCCCGCATTGCCGCATTCCCGCATTGCCGCATTCCCGCATTGCCGCATTCCCGCATTGCCTCATTGCCGCATTCCCGCATTGCCGCATTCCCGCATTGCGCATTCCCGCATTGCCGCATTCCCGCATTACCGCATTCCCGCATTCCCGCATTGCCGCATTCCCGCATTCCCGCATTCCCGCATTGCCGCATTCCCGCATTGCCGCATTGCCGCATTCCCGCATTGCCGCATTGCCGCATTGCCGCATTCCCGCATTCCCGCATTGCCGCATTCCCGCATTCCCGCGTTGCCGCATTCCCGCATTCCCGCATTGCCGCATTCCCGCATTGCCGCATTCCCGCATTGCCGCATTCCCGCATTCCCGCATTGCCGCATTCCCGCATTGCCGCATTCCCGCATTGCCGCATTCCCGCATTGCCGCATTCCCGTATTGCCGCATTCCCGCATTCCCGCATTGCCGCATTACCGCATTCCCGCATTGCCGCATTCCCGCATTCCCGCATTCCCGCATTGCCGCATTCCCGCATTCCCGCATTGCCGCATTCCCGCATGGCCGCATTCCCGCATTGCCGCATTCCCGCATTGCCGCATTCCCGCATTGCCGCATTGCCGCATTCCCGCATTGCCGCATTCCCGCATTGCCGCATTCCCGCATTCCCGCATTCCCGCATTGCCGCATTGCCGCATTGTCGCACTGCCGCACTGCCGCACTGCCGCATTGCCGCATTGCCGCACTGCCGCACTGCCGCATTGCCGCACTGCCGCATTCTTTTGAATACTTACCTTTTTGATTACTTTAAGAATCGCGTTTTTCGCGTGTTTATGAAAAAGTGGCAACGTCGCACTTCCAGTTTCACTTTCGAGTGTCGCGTGTCGCGTTTTTCGAGTTTTTCGCGTTTCGAGTGTCGCGTTTTTGTGTGTCGTTAAACACTTCCTATTACATTTACTGATTGCTATAACAGATTTCGTTTACTCTCTTCTGCTCTGTATGGCGAATATCTCAGCAGCATGAGGGACCAGGTTTATACTGATCCTAGAAACTTCTTCAAATTTCTCAACTCCAAGAAAAAAGCTGATAACTACCCAAAAACTATGCAGCACACTAACTGGTCAAGTAGTGAGTCTTCCTCGATTTGCAACATGTTTGCTGCATTCTTTCATCAATCTTTCACCCCTTCTAATTTTCAGCCTAATGACAATAATTTTCGTCACAAAACTCTACACCGAGAGGCTACTAGTTTGTCTCTCTCAATCTCCATTGACGATATCATGAAACATATTGATGAACTCCCATACGATTTCACTTCCGGCCCTGACGGTATCCCTCCTGCTGTCCTTAAATCCTGTGTGGAGGTTCTCCAGTCTCCACTGAAAACCCTTTTTCAAAAGTCCCTGGATAAAGGGTACTTCCCTACTCTTTGGAAGAATTCGTTCATAATTCCTATTCACAAAAGTGGTAGCAAGAACGAAATATCGAACTACAGACCAGTTGCCAAGCTGTCTATCATACCGAAGCTTTTTGAATCAATCATTTATTCTGCAATCGTGCCCATCTGCAAAAAACTTATTTCTACAAACCAACATGGTTTCCTTCCAGCTCGTTCCACTACCACCAATCTCCTTGAATTCACTTCCCATGCTGTTGAAGGCTTCGTTTCCGGTTGCCAAACTGATTGTGTTTACACTGATTTCAGTAAGGCATTTGACAAGCTTTCCACTCCATTATACTTTTCAAACTAAAAAAGTTAGGTTTCCCTGAAGCCCTTCTATTATGGTTCCAGTCCTAATTAGCTGACAGGACCTACCAAGTCCTTTTCCGTGGATCCAAATCCGCCACCATTGAGGCGTCATCCGGTGTCCCTCAAGGCAGTCATCTTGGCCCTATCCTCTTTATTCTTTCTATTGATTATATTGTTACCTTGCTAAGACACTGCAGAATCCTGATTTATGCTGATGACATCAAATTATACCGTCACTTAAAGAGTATGGAGGACTGCAAACTTTTGCAAGTCGACCTCGACACCTTTTACTCTTGGTGCGCTAACAACAACCTGGTTCTTAATATTAGTAAATGCGAAGTCATGACTTTTAGTAGGCGACGTGATCCTATAATTTATAACTACTCATTTTCCAGTGAGGGTGTCTCCCGTGTTAATTTTGTCAAAGATCTCGGGACTAGATTTGACACCAAGCTGGACTTTGCTTCTCATATCAACTATATTTCTACCAAGAGCAGCTTAGTCTTGGGTTTTATTAAAAGGTGGTCCAAAGAATTTAATAGCACCCTGATCACTAAACACCTCTACATCTCCCTTGTCAGACCTTTACTTGAATATGCGTCCCAGGTTTGGTCTCCTTAACGTAGGTTCGTTCGATTCGCATTGAATCACCTTCCTTGGGAAGACCCTTTAATACTTCCACCATATGAACACCGACTTAAGTAACTCAACTTAAACACTTTCCACAAGCGTCGTGAGGTGGCCGATGTTGTTTTCGTCCACCAGCTTCTTAATGGACGTGTCGACTCAGGTTTTCTAAGGCGCCGTGCGTCGTTTAGAGAGAGCCGATACAATCTGAGAGGACCACCGCTCTCACACATCAACTCCTCTAACACCAATTATGGCCGATTTGAGCCTGTTAATCGCATGTTCATTAATATAAATAAAAATATTAATGTTTTTAGCGTGAGCACTAACAAAGACCTGCTTAAAAGGAAGCTATTTGTTGTCTCATGACTGTTTATGTGTTTTGCATGCAATTTTTATTGGTACTTAATCTTTTATGTTTGCATGTCTCAGCTGAGCCACGGTAGTGGTAAATATTTCTCAGCCCTGCTGGGAAGTGCGCCTTCTGTGTTAGAAGGGAAACTCTATATATATATATATATATATATATATATATATATATGTGTGTGTGTGTGTGTGTGTGTGTGTGTGTGTGTGTGTGTGTGTGTGTGTGTGTGTGTGTGTGTGTGTGTACGTATAAATAGATTTTCATGCTTAGCTGAAAAGTGCGCCTTCTGTGCTAGAAGGGTTAACTCTTGAATGACATGACGTGAACATCCACTAAAAAGCGATTTTTCGAAATTCATCCCCTAAGGGGGTGAAATGGGGTTTATCCAAACCGCTAAAGCTATAGGGCTGAAATTTTGACAGTGCATAAACAAGTTATAGGGCTGAAATTTCGACAGTGCATAAACAAGTTATAGGGCTGAAATTTTGACAGTGCATCCCTATAATGCGTGGAAATCCACTATAAAGCGATTTTTCGAAATTCATCCCTTAAGGGATTCAAATGAGGTTTACCCAAACCGCTGGAGCTATAGGGCTGAAATTTTGACAGTGCATCCCCTTAATGACGTGGACATCCACTAAGAAGCGATTTTGCGAAATTCATTCCCTAAGGGGGTGAAATGGGGTTAACCCATCCTGCTGAAGCTGAAGGCCTTTAATTTTGACCGTGCGTCACTATAATAACGTGGACATCCAGTTAGGAGCGATTTTTTGAAATTTATTCCCTAAGGGGGTTAAATAGAGTTAACCTAAACCGCTGGAACTAAACGGCTGAAATTTTGACAATGCATCTGTATAATGACGTGGACATTCACTAAGAAGCGATTTTTCGAAATTCATCCCCTAAAGGGGTGAAAT